>PVKM010000078.1:0-154775 GCA_004027735.1 Carollia perspicillata | reverse complement strand
ATCTCACCTTTAACAGGAACCTAAGCAACTAAACAAACAAGCAAGCAAAATATAGCCAAAGACATTGAAATAGAAAATGGGATGACAGTATCCAGAGGGGAGAGGGGAGGGAATTTCAGGGGAAAAGGGAGGGGATTATAGGAACAAGTATAAAGGAAACATGGACAAAAACTAAGGGGGGTGGAAATGGGAGGGAGGTGGGGAGCACTGCGGGGTGGCCTGGGACAGAAGTAAACGACAGAAAGCTGTACTTGAAAAACAATTAAAATTTTTAAAAAAAGAGAGACACAGTAAAGACAAAACTCACCATATATTCTAGACTTCTGTTACTGTCTGTAATTCAATCATTCAACAAAGTAAAAATTGCAGTTAAATTCATGCAAAAAAATAATGTAAAATAAACACATCCAGCCCAGGATGCTGGGGATAAATAGGAAATAATTTTTAAAGTAGCATATTTAGGAAATTGCAAGAAGTTTAGTCTGATTAAATGTAAGATAGGATATGACAAAGACAGAGGCAAGAAATGAGCCTCTGAATGTCGGTTGGAGAAAATTATGAAAAGTTATGTGTGAATGTATAAGAACTTTGACTTCTTTCTGCAGGCAGTAAAATGTTGTATAAAATAGAGTTTAAAATAATAATTTTTGAGATGATATTGATTGGGTCACATCCTGACTCCACACCTTACTAACTTTATTTTTTGTATTTAAACAGTACTTTCACCCCTTATTTTTATTTTTATTGTTGCTTATGTTCCCACTTCCCCTCCCCCTTCCCTCCGGCCTAACTGAGATTTATCGGTTGGTGAAACTTATATGCAACCAGAAAACTTGAGTCAACTGAGTAACATAGAAATAAAAGAAACTTACTAATATATTTAGGGATGTTGGAATATGGTGAGTTATGCAGAGCAAATATGGTTAATATCCCGGAAGAGAGAAAATGTCCTGAATTAAAAGTCAATGCATAGAAGGGGAAGAAATGAACAGGCACAAAGTAAACATCAAAACCTGCCAGAGTGGCTGTGTTGTGTTAATGGTAAAATCTATGGACAAATGGGACAGAGGTTCTTGGAACAGGCTTGACTATCCAGGACATATTGTGGGAACTGTGTCACACGTACTGTCTCTGGGAAAGGGGGCTATCATACGGCTCCGCCTCTGGCATTGTCACCAGCTTTCCCACATTCCTCCTTATATTATGCCTATAACTTAACTCTTTAGAGAGATTCTGCTTCATGCAACTAGAAAAGACAGATATAAAACAAGGAGGTTCTTACCTGTCTGTTCTTTTTATGATCCACTTATTAGTCTCTCTATTGCTGGGATTTTTAATATCATGGCTCAGCTTATAGATGTGTCTAGTTAGATCTGAATTATTTCCACTAATGTTTCTTATAAATTTACTTTGTGGGTCCACCCCACAATTCTTCCCAGTCACTTTAACCTGTAAGCTAGATCCACTTACTTTTGCATATTTCTTAAGATTCTATTCACGACCTTCTAGTAGTTTTGTCTTTGAAATCGATTCCTCAGTAAATTCATCTACATCCATAGATTCAACTACCACTTCTATGTAAATGACCCTTAAATCCATATCTTCAGCCCTAATTTCTCTCTAGAATGGGAGACCTGCAAAGCTAACTGCTCTGCTGATATTTCCACCTCACTGACGCCACAAATTTAACATTTTCAAAATTGGACTCCTCATTTTCTTGCTCAAAGCAATTTATTTTCCTGACATTTAATTTATTCCAACAGTCCTATTCAGGCTTGAAATCTCTATATCATTTTTGATTCCTCCCTCTCTCCTATTCCCTATGGCCAGCCAGTTGCTGAATTATATTAATTTATTTTCTGCAGGATACATTTTATTCATTCTTTTCTATCTGTTTCCTCAGTCTTGTGTTTTTCTAAGGGAAAAAAATGTGCTTTTCTAAGGAAAAAAACTTATCTGCTCTTCATCTCTTTAGCCTTGTCACGTCCAAATTACCCTAGTGTTCTCTCAGACATTTTTTCTTTCAGTGCAGTTATATATATTTTATTTTCCTACTTAAAAAATACCTACTGCTCCTCCCTATCTATCACATTAACTTCAACTACGCAACTTTGCATTTCATCATTTGATTTGAAATTACCTTTCTCAGGCTTTTATTTGTCTAATCTGCCTGACCATGAACAAATTATTGCTACACAGCCATTCTGGAACATGTTGTTGATTCATCCATGATTATCTTATGCCATTGTTCTGAAATGCCATTTATATCCACCCTGAACTCCATATTTTAAAATTCTACAATTCTATCTTAACACTTCTTTAATGAAACCCATTTTTATCCCTGTAAGTAGATGTGATTCTTTTTTTCTTTTTTTTTTAGATTTTATTTATTTTTAGAGAGACGGGAAGGGGAGAAGAGAGGAAGAGAAACATCTGTGTGTGGTTGCCTCTCGAGTGCCCCCTACTGGGGACCGGGCCCGCAACCCACGCATGTGCCCTGATTGGGAATCAAACCAGTGACCCTTTGGTTTACAGGCCAGCGCTCAATCCACTGAGCCATGCTAGCCAGGGCAAGTGTGATTCTTTAGTCACTTGTTCCCACACCATTTCCTACCTATTTTAATGCATTCGTCACATCCCGATTTTTATGTTAGTTTTCACTTTTCTTTCCACCCCTATCTCTCAGCTCCACTCCCAACTTCAGCCAAGCTACTGTGTATGTACACAATTTAAGAGCATAAATGTTCATTCTTATGTTTCTATTCCCTGGAGTGAGTAATGGATTGCTTACACACTGAAAGCACTCAGTAAAACCATTCCGTTGAATTAAAATGTCAAATAAGCCGGGATTCCTAATGTATGTGGTAGAGGTAGAAATCATATGTTAGTACACATGAAAGGAGAAGGAAGCCTCTAGATCCTTCAGTATGGCAAGCATGACAATAAATATAGTTACACTGTGGGCCGCCTGCTAATACATTTCAGATGACACAAAACATGCGTCATACACCTTCATTGCACATAAGCGACTGGCTGTGAAATGATCAACAATCAGGAATCTAAAACAGCCTGCAAAGCCCCTGAGGACAGTAAACGTCCTTATTTTCATCACCATTGTGTCCTGTCATTCCACTCGAGTGTTTATTGAGAGATGTGACAACTCACTTTGCAGAAAGGCTCATACAGGAGTGTCCATAGCAGCTTTACTTCTATGAGTCAAAAATTCTGGTCAACCTCGATGTCCTTCACCTGCTGAATGGTTAAAAACACTGATGTGTACACACAGTGAAATACTACATCTGCAATTGAAATAAACTATTGATACATACAAATGCTACTCAGCAATTTATACAAATAAACATATTGATTCGAGTTAGTTGAAACTCCTTGGAGTTATGTGGAGTGAAAAAAATCAATCCCAAAATGTTGCCTACCATTTGATTCTACTTACATGCAATTTGTGAAATGAAAATTTTTAGAAATAGAGGAAAAGTAGAACTGTCTAGAGGTTCAGTACCGGAGGCGGGTGCATTCACAGAGGGAGCAGGGAGAGGGTCATGCATGCTCTTAGGGAGTCTTTTGTTGATTGAACGTTCAATATTTTGAGTAGATCCACAAATTTTCATTTCTTACAAAATGTCATCGAACTAAAGACAAACACATGCATACACACTTGCAGATGAATACAAGTAAACCTGGTGAAATCTGAGTAAGATCAGTGGGTTTGATTGTCAATATTCTCACTGTGCTATTGGTGGATACCTTTGCAAACGTTACTGCTGTGCAAACCAGGTCAAAGATAGTATATTTCCGTAGTTATAACTGCATGTGGATCTGTAATTATCTTAATAAAATTAGCTTTCTTCTTTGAGGAAAACAAATCTTAATTTCTCATTTTAGTGTTAACAGTGGGAGGTAAAAAGACAGGAATTATACAGAAGGAAAACGAACCACCTGGGAAAATACTGAACAATTTATTCTGCCTTATGCGTATGGAGCATACGCCACACAGGGCGCTGGATAAATGGTAGAAACGCGCCTGCGACCCCGTCTCTGTGAGAGAGTGACTCCTGGTGGTCTGGTTTGGAACTCTGAATGTGTTTTCCCTTGGAAACCTTGTTAAACATAATAAAATGCTTTGCGTTACAGCATGTGTAGAATAATACCTAAGGGACCTTTGAAGTAAAATAAAATGTTACTGAAGTGCTGTAGATATTGTTTACCATATTAAATATTCCCCTGGGGGAAAATAATTAGTTTCCAAACAAATTACATACACATGAACTTTGCAACCATCTCATAAATTTTAAGCTGCTGGTATATTTACAGCGACTTTTACGAATATTTTATTGTAATGCAAATAAATTTTTCATATCCAAATATATATATATACATATAAACTTCAACAGTCATCAATACCACATTCATTATTCACATTGCCAAGAAAAACTTGATCTATCTTTAACACATGCTCTCATTATTTTTATACATGTATTATAATTTTTAATTGATTTTATGTCCATACATCTCTATTCTGTATTTGTGCTTATTAATTGTGCTTTTTCTCTTTTTCTGATTTCTTCAAGACTTGAATATCTATGATTCAAGTGTATAGACCTGAAAACAGAAAGGGTTTCATAAAAAAGCTATTGAGGAGATGAATGTTCAGACAGTTAAATAAGAATTTTATGACAAAAATTCAATTTGGAGTTAAAATGAGGAGTATCTTAAAATTATGCTGGAGGTACAGGCACCCAGTCAAACCACACCCATATTCCTAAGCCATGGAAACCATGAGAGAATCTCTGCCCTGGCTGGTCTGATTTAGTGGATTGAGCACTGACTTGTGAACCAAGGTGTTGCTGGTTCGATTCCCAGTCCAGGCACATGCCTGGGTTGCAGGCTAGGTCTCCAGTAGGGGGTGTGTGAGAGGGAGCCACATATTGATGTTTCTTTCCCTCTCTTTCTTCCTCCCTTCCCCCTCATAAATAAATAAGATCTTTTTAAAAAATAAGAAGTGCTGATTCTTTTAAGTAACTAAGTTTGACTAAAACCTCATATATAGCAATAGATAACTAATATAACATGTCTATAAAATTGAGAAGCACAATAACTTACACTTTTTTATCAACACAGACACACATACATGATAAAAACATGAGTAAGAACAATAACACCAAATTTTGGATAATGCTTACATTTTGGAACGGAGGAAGAGAAAATTAATTTGGATAAGGTCATGCAACAGTGAGGCAGAAGTAATTTTCAATTGTACCTCTAACATTTTATTACTTAAAAAATATTTCAGAAGCAAATATATTTGAAATGTAATTGGTAGGTAATTGGGGTATCTATCTGCTTCTCTATGTCCTCTATATTTTGGAAATATCTCATAAGTAAAAATAACAATGATAATAATGTAAAAGTTCTAGATATTTTATTCTTATAAAAACTTACACTGATATATATTTTCTGCAACTTCACTTTGTACTGATGGATATAAACTGTCTTATAGTTGCAGAGTGGCCATTGATGTGTCAGTACTGTAATTTAGACATCGACACTGATAAGCATTTTATTTGCTTCCAATATTTCATTAAAACATTGTCTCTAAATATTATTCACATTTCTGCAAATGCTTATTTGGGAAAATTTGGAGACATGGATTTTATAATTTATGGTTTTGTGCAATTTACATTTTAATTAATGTTTCTATTGGTCCTCTGAATATTCTCCACAAATTTCTCATTGTAATAACATTATATGAATATGTTGCCTCTAAGACTATAAATTTTTTATACATTAAATCATTGAAAATGTGATGAGAACATGTTTAAATTTGCATCTCTTTGATGAGCAAATTTTAAGTATCTTTTCCTATTTTGTGAGCATTTTGCAGTTCTTTTGTTAATTCTTCTTATGTTCACTTACTTTTAGGAGGTTTTCATTTCTTTATTGGTTTACACATTCTCATGCATTACAGATACTATTCTTTTGTCTGCCCCATGTATTTGTAAATGTGTTTCTCAGTTTGCAACTTGTTTTCTAGATTTGTTTACAGTGCCTTTTGTCACATAGGCTTTTTTAATCCCTATTTTTTTACATTTTTAATCTTCAAATTATGCTTATGTATATATTCTCTTATATTTTCCTTTAATACTTAAAATTTGTTATTCTTTTGGTTTACATTTAAATCTTTCTACCATCTGGAATCTATTTCTGGAAATGGTGATGTGAGCTAAAGATCTAGCTGTATTCTTTTCCCAAATGGCTAATTATTCAAACACAACTCATTGAATAATTCATCCTTTCTTTTCAGCGACTTGAAATACTACCCTTTTCACTCAGATTTGAACTATAACGTGTATCAAGGCACTGCATTAATTATTGGACATATAGTAAGGGACAAGCTACATGGGACAGAAATGGGACAGAAATGGCTACATGTAGACATTTCTGAATAGTTTCCTGATCAATATTACATTAGTCAATATTACATTAGTTAATGTTTTTTAAATTTTTGGTAAAGATTTTATTTATTTATTTTTAGAGAGAGGGGAAGAAGAAAGAGAGGGACAGAAACATCCATTGTTTGTCTCTCTCACATGACATGATGGGGAACCAAATGATTCCTGATCGGGAATCAAACCAGCAAACTTTCTCATTGCTAGACAATGCCAAACCCACTGAGCCACACTGGTCAGGGCAGTTAATGCTTTGTGTTATTTTTTGGTACCTAGCAAAGACCCTTGTACACCATAGAGACTCAAATTATATCAAATAAAGCAGAAACTTCTATTCATGAAATTTTTTCTAAATTTGTTATGTTTGATTATCAGCATTACTCCAGACTGGTAAATGAATTCAGGTGGTTTCCTTCTATATCTGTGCTGTACAATGGTTCAAATGACACGAATTATTTATTACTTGAAAGTTACTGTAGTCCATGTAATCCGGTCCCCGAATTTTAGTTTTAGGGGTAGATCTTTGACAATCTTTCAAATTTTGAGGGGCTTGAGCAGGATTCAAAATTAGCTCTACTCTAACTTGGTGGCCTTGGACAAGTATTTTCTAAGCCTTCTTTGTAAAATGCAAAGAATAAGAGTACCAAACTCATTGGGTTCCTTTGAAGATTAAATAAGATACGGTGTGAAAAACACTTTGCAAGTATTTAGAAAACAGCAATTTCATTTGTGACTTAGATATTGTAGATGATTGCTATTTGAAGTGTAGCATAAACATTTGAAGACAATGTACATTTTGTGGTTAAAAAACACTAGATAGGTAGATAGACAGACAGATAAAGGTGTGGATGGATGAATGGATGGGTGGATATAACTAGATGTGCATATCTAGTAACTATTCTGCAACTGAATGCATCTCTTTATATAATTTTTGGCATAATTAAAAATTCTAGAATGCTGAGAAATTATTCCTTGTACGTGGAAATGTGCACTTATTTTTTTACTGTATTTAAAAATATATGCCCTAGAATTTTTTCAAAGCTTTTTCCTGTTTTCTCCATGAAACATCTTGTTAGGTTGGCTTATTTGAACTGAATTGCAAAGTTGAATTCTCTCTTTTGAAATACTAATATATCAACATATCCATGATTTTAATTTTATATCCTGTTCCAGACCAATAAAGCCATAGACTGGGGTATTGAGTGTGGTACACTAAAATTTTCAGCAAAGGGCTTCAAATAGTTATGCTTCCTGCTTGTTGTCTGATGAGATTCACTCAGGAGATGGAAGGATTCTCACTCACTCCTGGTCTAAGCGAATCAACACTATTAGTGGGTATGAGTTCCCTTCAAATTGAAAGGAATCTATTTTTCGTATTCTTCCCTGAAACAGATAATCACCTGACCAGAGCAGGCTCTAAGGGTATTTGGGTCACACAGACAGTGATGGGACTACATGGAGATTTGTTGGAAGCCTGGAGGCTTTTCCAGAAATGCAGATAAATGGCTGTAGATGGCTAACTAAGCAAGTAAGTGGACAGTCATTTTGTTGTATGTCTTTTCCAGAAAGTGTAAAGGTTAGGAGGGGACAGCCTCCTTCTTGCCACATGGCTGGAAAGAAAGTTCCCCAAACTAGAGGCTTTTGGAAACTCTCATTACACAACTTCTGCTGCTTTCTTATTTAGAACGCTTGCTAATGAGCCTAAGAGATGGGACCCCTCTGAAATCTCCGATTGATTTCCTCATATAATGAATCCGATCCAGTCCTAGGATAGCTAAACATAGCTACTGTTCACAATGCAGAGCGGACTCCAAAGCCTATAAAAAAGAAGATAATCTATTAGGACCTTCTGCAACACAAAAGATTTGTCCATTGAGGTATTAACAACCTTAAACAAAGAACTGCAGTTATCTCTAACATACCCAGTTCATCTTCTTAGATGTGCCTTCCTTCTCATAGAAAATAATTTTGCTTTGCTTTTCCTGTTCAGAGAATACCTCAGGCATGGGGGATATTTTTTCCCCTGATTTTACATGGAAAATAAAGACATCAATGAGAAAAAATACATGTAGATAAACAGATAAACACATGCAGAGCCAACTCTGTAAGCTTTTGTGACCTAATAAATCAAAAGTAGATTAAAATGGTTCAAAACACACGTTCGCTTAGCATTTGCTATTGTCTACTCAACAGCCTCGAAATGGATGGGAGCAGCGGGTGAGGAATGCTTGCTCGGCCCTTAGGCCACAGCGAGGAAACTGCACAATAAACAAGCAAAAATCTGTGACCCTCGCCCCAGGGTCCTCCTGTTTCCTTGTCCTTGCCCTCTGCTTTAGGACAAATGCTGCCCCTGTGAAATGGCATTGTAACTGCCTGAGATGACTTTACAGCATGTAAACTGTTTCTAACTTGTCCAATTCCTCAAGAATTGGTCAAGCTGGAAAGAAAGGAATATCCATTTTCAAAGTTTGATTGTAAAAAAAATTACCTCCAATAAAACAATAATCTATGGCCAGAATCTTAGGCTTTCCAAAACCAAATGTGCAGGAGCTAAGGGAGTTGCCGAGTGCTGGGTATGAAGTTTCATCGGCACAAGATAGTGAGCAATACTGCAATGCACACCTAACATTATTAAATGTGTTTATCAAACAACAAAAAGTAAAGATAAATCACCAAAATTCTAAGTTCTACAAAGATTCGTAAGGTCTTTCCCAGATGTCTGAGCAGTATATGTTAATGCAAAAATTAATTCTAGAATATAAGGATGTAATAAATAAAGTTGCATGTTTTCATTTATGATTTTTGTGCTTCTTCAAATAAATTATCATTTGTTTTGTATAATAGTTTGCATCTGCCAGTGAAAAGGATTCAATATGTTTCCCTTAATTTTGTTTCGCATATCTCTGGAAATGATGTAGTGTGTCCTTTTAGAGAAAAAAAGTAGGTATAATTACAGCTTCTTGTGAGAGATTTGACTTCTTTAAGTTCAAGTTGGTCTCCTGTAATGCATCCCATTGTGTGATGCATTTGTATTACTCGGTGGGACCCAGGGCTCAGGACAGCAGTGCCAAAGGTTATGTTTACTACTATCTATTGTCTCTTGTTTATGAGTTTCAGGAGGTTGTATAATACTCTTTTCTATGCATCTACCACATTTTCTTTATACACCCATCCACTGACAGACATTTAAATTATTTCCTTGTTTTGGCTATTGTAAATAATGTGGCAATAAATATGCCACTACAGGTATCTCTTTGAGGTCTTGGTTTTAGTTATATAGGATATTTGTCAAGTTGTAGCTATATATGGGTTAAGTAATTCTTTTTTTCTGACCAATCAAGTCTGTTATTCAAATGTTCTGGTGAAGTTTTTTGTTCAATTATTATGTTCTTCATTTACAGAATTTCTGTCTGGTTCTCTTTCCATAGTTTCTTTTTGCTGATATTCTCGATTTATTGATGCATTGCTCTGTTGATTTTGTTTAGTTGTCTATCCGTGTTTTCTTCTAGCTCACTGAGCTTTTTGAAGATGATTACTTTGAATTCTTTGTCAGATAATTTATAGACCTGCATTTCTTAGGTTTAATTACTGCAGAGTTTTGTCGTTGTTATTCCTTTGATGGTGTCACGTTTCCCTGCTTCTTTGTGTCCCTTGAAGCTTTTCTTTGATGTTTGCACATTTGATGAAATAGCCGCCTTTTCGAATCTTGAACATGACTCTGACATGGAAAGACCTTCAGTCAGCAGCCTGGTTGGTTTAAGGTCATCCCCCCACCTGCCCACTGTGATGTCTCCATGCCCCATGTGCTGCCATGGAGGGGCGGCTGGCTCAGGTAACAAGAAATTGCTCTCCTGTCTCATTTCAACGTGTTTGCTCTTGGTTTTGTCACTCATCTGGAGCACTGGAACTTACTAACTCTTCCCTGGACCTCTCCTAAAGCTAATGTGTTCCAAATATCAGTGTTAACTTGGTGCTTCTGTGGGAAAACAAGGGCTGGAACTTCCTGTTTCCTAAAATGTCAAGATTGACACCCAAAGTTCAGCAAGAGGAACTGAAAACTCTTTAGAAGTTCTGTTTAGGTTGATGGAACTAGTTTGTTGGTGACAGCTCATTTGATTGAACTCAGGTTTGGCCATTATGTTGGTGGATGCTGAAATGCTAGAACTCAGAAAATTTCATTCTATGATAGTTCTCTTTCTTTTGATCAGAAAAATCTCCTGTATCTGGAAGGTACACTTTGGGAGGTATCACTTCCTTTTCAGGAGACAGAGGCAATGGAAAATTCACTCTTCAGAATTCAGCATTTCATTTAGTTCTTGTTTTCAGCCGAGCATTTCTCTCTAAAACTCTCTTCTGTAGTAGAAAAGGTGAAAATAGGCAGTGCAGACTTAGAAAGGTGCTGTGCACTTACAAAAGGCACTTGTCAACTGGACAGAGAAATGGCAGGTTCTGTCTACAGACATTCCAATACCTCCTTCAACTATAAAAGTGAGCCTGGACACTCTGAGTAATTTTCTAAGTTCGAATGGCATTGTCAAATCTGTGTTAGTTAACAGGATTGATTATGAAGGGAAATGCTATTTACCAATTTGGAAGAAAGAATGAAAAGAGAGACAGAGAAATCTCACAGAAATAGAATTCCCGTCATGGAAAGGGTGGGGTAAACGTGTCCTGCAAGATCCAGATAGTACACCTTTTAAAAGATGGCAGAACCATTCTGGGGAGATGTAGATGAGTGAGCTATGATAGTGCTAGCTGCCATTATTGGTTTGCAAGCACTATGATCTACTATCATCAAGCACAGCAACCCTCTGTTTTATTCTCACTCAAAAAGCTTTTAATCTCGACACTTCTGTCTTCAGGATGCTGAGATTCAACTCATTTTGCCACTAAAATGCATTATGCAATTAACCAATAACAACACAAACTCCACTGAAATACATTAGCACATCCATTCTGTAGACACAAAGTCTGGGACAAAATCAAAGGTAGGCATTACAGAAGTAGGTTAACCTGTTTTCCTAGAGTGACAATGATACAGGCCTCACACTTAATCCTCAGGGTGACAGACTAAATTAAGTCATTGTTGTTTAATGGAAAGCATTTTCAGAAGGCTACACATTAGTCATCTCTTTGCTAGTCATTGAAATCTTCCAAGAATTAATATACATTACTTAATATAGAAAGCTCGCACATTACCATGGCAAGTTTGATTGAAGTTTGGCTTTGGAAACAGACCCTTTGAGGCTCACCCTAGAGCAATAACCTTTTAATGTCAAAATAACTGACTTTCCCGTCTGCATTTGATGCAAATTTTCCAATTGATAAGGCCTTCTTTTCATTTTAATTCAGAAAGAATGCCCTGTTCAGTGTTTCATGTAAGAACCTGACTGGTACCTTGTGAAGTATAAGTTAATGTGAAGAGTGATCTCTTTTGTTACATTTTGAATAGAATATTCAAAATATTCAATTTGAGTACAATTTGTATAATTTTAGGTTCTTTGAATAATTCAGATGCATTCATTTGTTCTTGATTAGTGAATCAAGACCTGAGAAAGAATATATTTTATTTTATGACATGTGCATTAATAATTTATCACTTCACTCGCAAATCTTGCCTTCAGTAGTAGGAAACATTCAGGGTGAGTAATAATCAGAATCATAGATGTACTAATGCAATCCTGATGGACTTTATAGGTTTCTATTCTCACAAGGACGGCCATATAAAAGTAACTTTTTTTCTATGAATTTGGAATAAATTGCCTCCCTGGTATTACCTAGGTAATTTACTATCTGTGCAAAATGTCCTCTACATTATGGTTTGTTTTTGTAGTCCCATCAGACACAACCCGATGTTGCTGTGCCTTCCTAGTGCTTTTTCCCACAATGCCCAAATTATGTTAAGGTACATCACTGAGACACAGTCTCCAAACCAGTATGTTTGCCATAAACCTTTCTTAATGTGTTGGCAAATATTAGTCAAGTGTAAGTTTTATTTTTGTTATAAGTGAGAATGCCCACTTTATGGCAAAATCTACCAAAAGAAATGCCAAGGTGAACAGTTGTGAGATGTAGTATATGAAGGACGAGGTAGAAGGTTTTCCTCCCGGGGAACCTTTTGTACCTGGCCCATCACCCTTGCTCTGTGCATTTCCAGCTGCCTGGACCCTGGCCACCATTCAAATGTTAACACCCCAGTCTATTAGCTATGGAAGCTTGGGTGGCAGAGGAGTGAGGAGAGTCTACACTAAGCTCCTCCCAGGGCCAGTGTGGAATTATAACTAAATTGTAGGGAAAGCATCCTGAATAAGCAACTGAACACTAACTGGAGAGAAGCTTTATAACCACGGACAGACAGAAAACACTTCAGCACAATGTGACTGGTAGGGAGTGTGGAGGAGATGCAACAGGTCTGGTGGGGCTCCCATGGATGACAGCCAAAGTGCTAGAGAGATATTTCAGGTGCCGTGGGATTCTCAGGTGGTTCCCCCTGAGAAGTCTGGAATCTAAACCCCAAGCAGAGCTCTACACCCTATAGCACCAGAGCCAGGAAGGAACCCAGAAAACATCCAATTGTGAAAAGCACCAGAGGTTCAGTCTGCCAGGGATGGAAGGCTGGACACAGAGTGAGCCGTTTCAAGGGCCAACATGCAAAATTTCATTTGCAGCCACTTACCAAGGGCTCCAACAAAGGAGGGTGGCAGAGTAGATTAGAGATGATTTAGGAGAGACTAGGGACAGAAGCTTTGGGGAGGGAGTGGAGAGAGTGGCTGTAGGAGTTCCTGGTGCTAAACCATCCCCTGTACTGCAGCAGCGTTTGTGCTCAGGCAGCCCGCTCCCTACCAGAGGCAGCAGCCTGCAGGGGAGAAGAGGCCACACCCACAGGAATCTCTTTGCCCCACCCTGTGGTGCATAAGCCTGACTGATTAAGGCCTGATTACTTCAACAACTGATTGGTGTAACAGCTGATTACTTTAACAACTAAGGCAGAAAATATAAAGAAGTGGCCAAAAGGGGAAGACAAACAAACAGACCCCAAAAGGACGAGAGAATTTTCCAGACGAACTGGATGAAATGGAGACAAGCAATTTATCAGATAGACAGTTTAGAGTAATGATCATAAAGATGATGAGCAGCATGAAAAAAGACATCAAAACCATAAAAAAAAAGGGAAGAGGTACAGAAAAACATCAAGCTCTTGTCAAAAAAAATCTTGTGTTCAGTGAAACCCTGGTCAACTTTCTTTGTATATATATGAGGGTAGGATCAAGTGACTAAAAATCTATGACAGTTTAACTAAAGCAAACAGGAAAGTGAATAGAGTGATAAACATTGATATTGCAGACTCTCTGAGATAATGTTGCACCTTAACAATTATTATTTTATAACTACTGGAGACTGGTTTAGTGGTTTTGATGCTTTTGATATTTACAGGTCTGTTACCCCAAATTCTAACATTATACATCAGCGGTGTTCAACTCATTTTCACCGGGGGCCACATCAGCCTCGTGGTTGCCTTCAAAGGGCCGAATGTAACTTTAGGACTGTATAAATGTAACTACTCCTTAACAGTTAAGCAAGAGCTCAGTGCTGCCACCTGGTAGAAACAAGGTGCTGGGCCGGATAAAACAAGGTGGAGGGCTGGATTCAGCCCACAGCCCTCGTGTTTGCCACCTGTGTCCTATATAGCTTCTTGATTGAAACTGCACTAACACACATTTGTCCTCTTGAGTGAATGCTGCTACGGGATTCATGAGTCTCTGAAAAGGTTCTACCTATTCTTTCCAATATAGAAATCCCAGGTCTAGATAACTGGATAGGCCCTAAGTGGAAAAGGAACAGAATATTTCAATACATGACAGCTTCTCCTAAAAACACATCAATCCATGCCAAATATATAACAAAAAATACATATATATATAATATTTTTTCTAAGAAGAAGCAATTCTATTAGGAAATTTTGGGGAACCCATGGAAGTCACCTAACCTATCTGGGTCTCAAGTTCTGTTTTTTAAAAAATTATTTTATTGTCGTTCAAGTACAGTTGTCTGCATTTACCCCCCACCACTCTCCCCTGACCCCAGCCATCCTCACCTCCCTCCCTTGCTTCCACTCTCCCCTTGGTTTTGTTCATGTGTCCTTTATCCTACCCCTCTCTGGCTTTGTCCTTGTGTCCTTTATACTTTATATATGTTCCTGAAAACCCTTCCCACCTTTCTCCCCATAATCCCCTCCCCCGTCCCCTCTGGTTACTGTCAGTTTGTTCTTAATTTATTGTCTCTGGTTCTATTTTGCTCACTTGTTTTGTTGATAAAAATATTTTCTTCAAAAGCCAATAATGGTAGTAAATGAAACAATTGATTTTTACACTAACATATTTTTTATAATGAAAAGCTTCAAACCTGTAGAAAAAATAAAGAGAATTTTATTATAAAACCACATCACGTTGTTAGCAAATCTGTATGTTCTCCTTAGAGAAGTGTCTGTTCAGGCTCTTTGCCCATTTTTTAATTGGATTGTTTGTCTTTTTGGAGTTAGTTTTGTTTGAAGCTATTTTTATTACACCATCAAAAACTTATTTTAAAAGTCAGTGTGCCTACTTCTGGCAATAAGACCAGCAAGTTCAATTATGTTTTTAATCAAGCTAAATATTAGGTCACACATTTTTGCACTTACTGAAATATTAGAGATTTTTCAACATTCTTTCCAGTGCAGCACTTTTTCGTATTCATCGTATTCACCTTTGCAGGTTTTTAGCATTCTTGCCAAGGTTATTATGATAATGTCTACATGTAATGTGGTGATTTCTAATCTACGTATTCTTCGCTGCAGTCTGAGTTGTTTTCATCCGTGGCTGGAGTCAGGATGGGAAATAACACGAATTAACTCACGCATATATTATACTTCTAAAATGCCTCTTTTTGCCAAAGGTTAAATTTTTGCTTGATTTAAATTTTGTTTTTTTTCCTTCCTTCATCAGCTAACCATTGGTAATAATGAGTAAATCAGTATCACAATAATAGAGGGGTAAACAATAAAGAAGCCATAAAACAACAGATTAGGTGCTCTATAAATCTTAACGAAACTCCAGGACTAATAAAAATGCGAAATGCAACCGACTATTAACTAATCCTGTGCAGTTTGAGAGGTTTCACTGGATTCCCTACAGTAAAAGTGAAGCTGTCAATGGAGTGATTTTGTTCCACCATTATTATCAATGTTCTCCAGAAACTTATTTCACTTGGATCCTAAAGGGTTGGATAGAGAAATCTTTTTTTAAACCAAATGATTTCATTTATATTTTACTTTTTTTCATTGCTATTCAAGTACAGTTGTCTCCATTCCCCCCCATCACTCCCCCCACCCCAGCCATCCCTACCTCCCACCCTTGATCCTACCCCTCTCTGGCTTTGTCCTTGTGTCCTTTATACTTTATACATGTTCCTGAAAACCCTTCTCCGCTTTTCCATATTATCCCCTTCCCCATCCCCTCTGGTTACTGTCATTTGTCCTTAATTTAGTGTCTCTTGCTCTATTTTGCTCACTTGTTTGTTTTGTTGCTTAGCTTCCTGTTAAAGGTGAGATCATACGGTATTTGTCTTTCACCACCTGGCTTATTTCACTTAGCATAATGCTCTCCAGTTCTACCCATGCTGTCACAAAGGGTAGGAGCTCCTTCTTTCTTTCTGCTGCATAGAATTCCATTGTGTAAATGTACCATAGATTTTTCATCCACTCATTGACTGATGGGCACTTAGGTTGCTTCCAACATTTGGCTATTGTAAATTGTGCTGCTATGAACATTGGGGTGCATGGGTTCTTTTGGATTGGTGTTTCAGGATTCTTAGGGTATAATGCCAGCAGTGGAATTGCTGGGTAAAAAGGTGGTCCCATTTACAGTTTTCTGAGGAAATTTCATAATGTTTTCCATAGTGGTTGTACCAGTCTGCAATCCCACCTACAGTGCACTAGGGTTCCCTTTTCTCTGCAACTGTGCCTGTACTTGTTTGTTGATTTGTTTATGATGCCCATTCTCACCAGTGTGAAGTGGTATCTCATTGTGGTTTTATTTTGCATCTCTGTATAGAGAGATCCTTAGGTGACTTTTACATTAAATGAGGCAATAGCCTTATTGTATTATTTTAAAATTAAAATTATTATTAAAATTATTGTATTATTTTCCATATGAATGACTGTAAGCCTACTTTTGCCCACCGTATAAATATCTCCTAAGTTTGTCTTGAGAAATGCAAAAGAAGTCTCCTAAAACACTACATTATTGTTCACCAACTTTAAAAAGTAGGAGCATTAGTTCATTCAAAGAATTATTGTGAAGGTCTTAACACTGTAAACAAAAAAAGAAGCTCATGGGTGTGTACCACCATCAAGGTGTATTTTATTGTGTATGAATTATTTTTTAAGATTTTATTTATTTATTTTTAGAGAGGGGAAGGCAAGGAGAGAGGGAAATATCAATGAGGAAGAGAAATATCAATATGTGGTTGGCTCTTGAGAGCCCCCTACTGGGGACCTGGTCCACAACCCAGGCATATGGCCTGACTGGGAATCGAACCAGTGACCCCTTAGTTCACAGCCTGTGCTCAATCCACTGAGCTACACCAGCCAGGGCTACTCTACATGAATTTAAAAACCCGTTTAAAATGCCTTTGAATTTTGAATTAACACACAATACAAATGCATCTTTATTTTTATAACTTTATTAATACCTTTATTAATGAATATAAGAAAACATGCAATACAGAACCTGAAATAGAACAATCCATACACATTTGTGTACAAAATCCATAGCACATCCCGCCGTCCTGGGCCGCACAATGTTGAACCGTCTCATTTCCAAAGCCTGGTTGGAGCTGCTTTGGGCTGCTGTTCATTTCAGATGCTGTATGATGTCACAGAGGAAGAATCTTCTCAAAATACAAACATTAATCTATATTTCATAAAATCCAAAGTACTTTTAAAGGAGAGATAGCATAAATTCCACACATTTGATTTCTAAAAATATCACAATCACAAAACAATTGTCTTCACTTTGTTTCATTTGCGCACACACATTTTTGTGAGTAGCCTTCGGCTGCTGTCAACAAATCACAGTCACTGAAAGCACATGGGTCGGTAGTTTTTGGGGTGTGACATGATGACAATATAAGGACTGCACAGTTTGTGATTGTCTTTAGTCCATGCTTATCCATCTTCATGGCAATGTGTGACAAATATGAGTCTGGGAAGGCAGAGGCTCTTAACTGTCACCAATACACAGTAGCACTCATCATTTGATAGCCATGTTTTCTGACCAAACTTACATTACCAGAAAGAAAAGGTTCAGTAGCTAAATTAGACCACACAAACTGTACTCTCTAAGTTTATCACATTTTTGTATCATATGTAACTTTGTTTTCAATACACCCACACAGTATTAGCTTAAACTTGAAGATAAAATTCAAGAAAACAATGTGTATGCACGTAGCACACAGGATACAAGATGTTTCAATAGATACTTATAAATGTGATACAGAAACACTATAGCAAGTAAAGTCTTTAATCACACATAACTGAACATAGCCACAAAATGGAATAACCAGTCTCACTGAATATATTACCACACTTGTCTTTCAATTTGAAGTTCGAATTTCAAACTAAATCAAATCTTTCTTTTTTCCAAGGGTATTATTTTGCACTGATGGAAGAACAAGACTTTCTCTAGCTCTGCAACGAAAGACTTTGCTCATCCAAAGAGCTGCCTGTGAACTATGTCAACCTGTAGCTCTGTCTATGCTGTCCAAGAATTTTCAGTGTAATGAGAAAGGTCTTATCAGATCTAATGCCTCAGAAGTCACAGAAGCCAAGGCCAGACCTCAAGGACGCTTTGAAAGAGAATGCACAGGGGAGAATCACTGGACTCACACCCCTTGCCTCTTTGGCTAGCCCTAGCCTACTTCCATTCCAGGCGTCTTTGGTACGGACCCAGACGAGGGTGCCCAGTGTTTTAATATTCTGAACACAATGTAAGTCTGACCGTGCAATAAAGCATATTGGTTCATTCCTGTGTCTCTAGGAAAGGTCTCCAAACTTTACTAATTTTAGACAGGAGCACTTAACAGCACACTTATAATTCAATGAAGCACACACAAAAAATCTGAAATATCGAACTTTGGTTCCTATTCTGATTTTTATTAATGTAGTAACCAGTCATATTCTTAACATATTATCTAATGATTTTTTTCAGATTTTCCTTTTTGTCTCTTGTCTTTATTTAATTGTGTGTGTGTAAATCCTAACTAAAATGTGCAGAGAAAAAATGTGAAAATAACTAACATAGAACAAAAATTCTCACACATTATCTGTGCAAGTTTTCAGAGGAAAAAAAAACAGCCAACAGTCTACTGGAAGGGTTTCATTATCATCTCCGGGTTTAAAATCTTCCAGTATCAACAAACACAAAACAGAAACAATATTAATAATACTAATTCAGTTGAAATTTCAGTAATTAGATTCTTGTGGTTAAAAGTTAAGAAGGCATTCTACACACTAAAGCAAATACGATTTAAAGAGCTTCCCAAAGGGAACAATATATTCTTATTCGCTACGTAACCTGCTGGGCACATTCTCAACATTCAGTGGAAACCTTCGCCAATGAAATTATACATTTGCCACACTTTATAGTACAACATTTACACACAGTTTCGTCATAAATTACAGATCTCCAAGGTACACATCACAAAGTCTACATCTAATTAAACTAACAAGAACTATTCACTCCCCCCACCCCCAATGAATACATCAACTGTGTCTTGGTTTAGTGTAATACTGAAGCAAGACATTGTCTGCGTTTTGCTGTGGAGAGAAATGAAGTTGGTACTGTTTCCGTAAATTGGTGAAATGTGCACGCATGTGCACCACTGGTGAAACCGGCCAGCCAGAAGGACAACAAAGGAACTAAAGGACGACGGAAGGAAACTAGTGTTCCCTACGAGTGGTACCATATTCTTCACTTAGAACGTGTTTCACTTTCATATAGATTTTGTCATTGTTGTTTTTGTTTATTGTGTTCTTGGGGTATTTCTTATCTACCTCAAGAAGCAGTCATGAACCTTATCTCTCCCTCTGCACATCTCCTTAAAACTCTGTCCTGTAGATTTAGGATTGTATGTCTAGATTCTCAGCTTGTTATCAGTGGTTTTCTTCAGGAAGTTGAGCTAGAATGAGAAAAATCCCTTAGTCATATAGGTTTGTTATGTGGTTTTACCTAGTTATACTAATTTGCATATTCTTGTTACTGACCATCGTTTGTTATCAGCCTAAATTCAGCTCTCACGTCACCATTGAAAACTTCCTGCTAAATTTCTAAATTTTCATTAGAAAATAGCAGTTTCCGGTCATGGCTGTTAATGAATCATTCATCAAATGCATCCACTTTTCTTGTGATTTCCAGGTTCTTATGTACAAATTGCAGAAGAGAAACACCTAATTAATCATGGAACATAGGCTTAAACTTCAGATACAACATAATTTCTGATGCACTTTACACTACATTACAAAAATAATTTTTCGTAGAAAGACACCCATTTGGGCGCACGTATTGCACTTCAATGTCTCGAACTCTACTAAAGAGTAGAGAATAGGTTAGACAGAAATCTGTACAGTGTATATATATTCGTTACTGAAAAGGTCTATACAAATTCTCTGCACAATATATTCTCCAAATAAAGGTAGAAAACATAAAAAAGACAGACAAAATATAACAGTTATTTACACGTGGTACTGTGCATTTTTGTACAAACAGTAATACGGAAAAAACTAGAGAGGAACAAGTATCAAACAAAAAGACGTACAAAGATGCTGCCCTACATCTACCTTCTAATGCTATTTGAACAAAAGTTGAGGTAAACTAAAGGTACTCTTGGAAAATCAGATATTTGCTAGTCCACTTGCTATGTACTACAACGTCAGAATGGAAACACAATCAGTAATATTGCACATTTTGTCAACAATAAATGAACAGTCACGGTGCATCAGAAACACTGTACACTCCACATCACTGTCTCACACGGCAAGCCTTTCTGTGCAAAGGGGAATGAATGAGTGTTTCAATTTCTCTTTAAGTACACATTCTGAAGTAAACAAATTGTGAATTTATTTTTGTGTTTTGACTAAGGGTGTCTAGCTCTAGAGTTTGTTCTGATATCTGTTTCTATTTATGTAAGTCTGTACAAAACTAACGATTTGGAATATTCATGGAAACTGGATTTGAAATCTTAACGATACGTGTCCTGTTGAGAAATGTGACTTTAGAAGGGATGTTCCTTCATAGGAGCATCATCATCCCGAGAGGCTCTGGCCTGTCCGCCTGCCATGAAGGTTTTCAAGGCAATGCCTTCTACTGACTCATCAGTAGGATGAGCTGTTTCAGGCGCAGAGTGAGACCGCATGCTAGCTGGCCCTCCCTGCTGCAAAGGCCACGTTGGCTGGGCAGGGCTGTGCTGGGGGGCGGCAGCCTGGCCCAGGGGAGGGCTGGCATGGACAGCGGAGGCAAGTAGAGGCGGACTGAGCTGGGGAGTGAAGACCTGTGCTGGTGGCGGGCTGTGAGACAGAGTGATGAACTCGGCCGCCGGAGGGCTGCGGCGGTGGGGGTGGCGAGCAGAGGTCAGTGTCACCGGTGGGCTGTGGTGTGGAACAGAGGCATCCCGGGTCAGGGCGGCTGGCATCCAGCAGGCGTCGGAGTGGCCCAGGATCAGGCACTCCTGTGTGCAGGTGTCCGAGACCTCCTCCAAGGTCGGCTGCACTGTTATCTCTGCGGCTGCGAGGGTGGGAGACAAAAGGTAAAATGTGGATTTCAAAGGCATATTTTCCTAGCTACTTACAACACAGCATTGCCAGAGGACACATGACAAATCTATATACAGATACACTGGAGACTTCCAATATTTCCACAATGGGTCTTTCATTTGTCAAAAAATAATTCCTAAACAAAACACAAATAACCAGGAGTGGGTAGATGGAATCTCAGTTTCATCATTACAATACTTTCATTTAGTCTCCCAAATGTACTTATTTTTAATTGTGTTTGTGACTATAAATGGAAACTATGCTTATTGATCTGCACGTAAAAGTACAGGAGTAACAGGAGTAACATATCAACAGGAATGTTGCCTCCAAAGTGACAGGAAGTGAGGACAGAGGCAAAATGAATGGGAGAACCAGTCATTGAGACATGTAATGAACTAAGCAATTATAACCAACCATTTGATTAAGAATCTAATTAATTAATCTGAGAATATATCTAACAATAAATTAAATTAATTTGAAAATATAGTTATTGAACTCTAAAATGCCTTCTTATTTCAAGAATGAAGTATAGCTACAATTATCTCAAAGATAATTGATTTCTGTATTTCTCATTTTCTGAAATAATGACAAATCAGTTTAACGACACAATAAACTATAGACATAAAATGCTTAGTGCTAAACCATAACACTTTCTAAATCTCCTTTATATGGTTTCTGCAAAGTTTTCAAATGCCAATAGGTGTGAAATATCAAGCAGCATGATAAACACAAACACTAGTTAAATAAAAACAGAGTACTTAGATCATGAAATGTAACTTTAGAACAAGAAATGGTATTAGCTATAATGAAGGATGTGGCATCATACTAACAATATCAATTCTCTGCAAAGACAATACTACAAATTAAAACTATGAATTCATGACCCTATAAATCTCCAAAGTGATATACAGTGCAAGTACTCATTATCCTTGCACCCTTACGATGAAAGTATAAGATGTATAAGAGCTGACTCTCATTAACACCAAGTATCTCTATTAAATAACCATTTACTGTGAGATTAAAATTTAAAATATCCTACACTTCTACAGGATCGTATTTGACAAATGGGGTAGGTAGAGCTTTACGTACTTGGGGTGATATTGAATTATAAACTATGCACATATAACTATATTTTAAAGAAAAATTTAATTTACTGGTCATCATAAAAGCAATTCATCGAACAGCCTTAAATTTTACAACAATAAATATAGTTTCAATATTGAAACACTTGCCTATTTATGATAAGCAAATTTATATAGTCATTTTAACTGAAAGAAGGTGATTTACTATATATTATTTTTATTTCCTAAATGTATTGGGGTGACATTGGTTAATAAGATCATATATGTTCCAAGCATATATTTCTATGACACATAGTCTGTACGTTGCCCACCACTCAAATCATCTTGTCATCGTATATGTGACCCCATACCCATTACTGTGCCTACCCCCTTCCCTCTGGTCACCACCAAACTGCTGTCCATTGGTGCCTCTGAGTTTCACTTTTCTGCCCCACATACAAGTAAAATAATATGGTTTTCATAATTTTGCTGATTTGTGTAATAAACTGGAAAATAGTTGACACATAACATTTTCTTTTTTTTTTTTATTGAATGTATGGGGTGATGCCCCAAGTCAAGGGCAGGTAATGTTTCACAGAAATTGTTTTCCAAAAGCGTGGTGGAGCAATGCAATATTATTGTTCAAATCATAATTTTCTATAAAATATAGTTCATTTAAGATATCTCTAGAGCTTCTCCCAACAATTCATCCTGACAGTGACCTTCTGTTTTGTTGGCAGGTTGCTTTGCTGTCTGATACAGGCCTTTGAGGTCAAATTCATAGAAGCCTCTCTAAGATCCAGGTCCGTAAGTTTACCACCTATGTGTTCTTCTATGTAATTTATTGTCTCAGGTGTTCTATTTACATCTTTAACCCATTTTGAGTTAATTTTTGTGTATAATGACAAACAGCAGTTGAATCTGATAATAAATAACCAGAAGCTTATTGACATTATTTCATTATTTGTTCTAAAAGAACTTTTCCCCCCCTTAACTAACAGGTCTGGCTATAGTTCATAACATTTATGATAAAAAAGAAAACTATTCATGACCTATAGCTAGATGAAATCATATATCCAGAGTTACCAAAAAATAAATCTTCTACACAGTTTGGTGCACAGAATATTGTTCACGATATGTGTGTGTATACAACTTATAAAAACTAAAGCTTTTTATTTTATTTTATTTTAATTGTTGTTCAAATACAGTTTTCTGTCTTTTACTCCCACCCCAGTCCACCCCCGCAATGCTCCCCACTCCTCCCTGCCACTTCCATCATAAACAAAGCAACAAACAACAAGTGTTGGAGAGGATGTGGAGAAAAGGGGACCCTAGAAAACTAAAGCTTTTAATTGCAGTCATTCAGGACACTTTGGATGAAAATCTTAGGTTAATTTTCAAAAGTTTTATGATAAACTTCATTGTTCCATGTATAAATACATAAAAATTCACCAACTGCTAGTGAATCAACACTAAACAAATGCACAAAAACAAAGTGTAATTAATGTCGCAACTGTTTCCATTTGACTGACTGCTGTAAAGATACTTTTTTAAAAATATTTTATTTATTTATTTTTAGAAAGACAGGAAGGGAGGAAGAGGGGGAGAGGAACATCAGTGTGTGAGAGACACATCGATAGGTTGCTCTCACACGCCCCCAGCTGGGGACCTGGCCTGCAACCCAGGCTTGTGCCCTGACTGGGAATCGAACCAGTGACCCTTTGCTTTACAGCCCATGCTCAATCCACTGACCTACACCAGCCAGGGCCAAAAATATTCTTTTAAGAATACTTTTGCTAGTGGACAGTAATATTTCCCTTAACATTATTGATACCATTTAATTAGCTTCACAAACTATTTCCCAAAGAGATATCATGAGACAAGCACAGATTAACTCAGTGCAAATTCCAAATAATGTGCACTGTGAATCAGTGGAGTTAAAATTAATTACACTTAAAACAACACTCTCAGAGGGCTTCTAATAACATTTAACTATAAAGAAATAAATTTTCTAGGGAAGTATATTATCCTCATGCAGCACCAATATCCTGTGAATATCACAGTAGTCTTTTATAGGGAAAATGCAATGTAGTCATTTAGTTGATTATTTGATGCTGAAAAGGTAACTTGAACTAAAGGTAAGGTTCTAATGATGACCAAAACTCTGCCAATATGTATATTAATGAAGTATACTGGAAAATACAATAAAAAGCAGATTAATAAAAATGCCTATTCACAAAGAACATACGCGGTCTACCCAGAACAAGTCCAGCCACTGTTAATATAATGAAAATGGTTTGTGTGACATCGATGTAACCTGGCAGGCAAGGAGAGTGGACTGGAATGCACATGCATGAACAATGACGACCTCACTGTACTCAGTCAGTGGGGGCAGTAGACACTGTTGAGTGAGCATGTGTCCTGTGTGGTCGTCACATTCAAAAGGACTGAGCGAGTTAGAGCAACGAATCTGCATCAGATTCTGTGCGAAGCTTGAACATTCTTCCATGGAAACTATTTGGATGACTCAGAAGGCCATAGCTCTGGGCAACTGGTGATTGGCAGCTTCATCACAACAATGTGCCTGCTCATGCATCGCATCTGTGCAGAGTTTTTTGGTGAAACATCAAAACACCCAGGTGACTCAGCCCTGCTACAGCCCAGATTTGGCAACCCACGACTTCTGGCTTTTCCCAAAACTAAAATCACCTTTGAAGGGAAGAGATCTCAGACCATTGATGAGATTCAGGAAACTATGAAGGGGCAGCTGATGGTGGCTGGGAGAACTGTGTGAGGTCCCCAGGTGCCTGCTTTGAAGGGGACTGAGGCATCATTGTCCTGTGTACGATGTTTCTAGTATCTTGTATTCCCTTCAGTAAATGTCGTTTATACTTTTGGACAGACCTCGTTTATACTTTTAGGACCGTGAAATGAAGATTACTGTTGGAGTGTCATTTATATGTTTTGTCTCAGAGAAAATGTGTTCTTATGAGGTTAAACAGATTTATTCACACAATTTTTTCCTTCATTCTAGGTGCTTACTCTTACTTGGTCTTTAAATTGCTTTGGAGAACCATCTACTAACTCATATTTATTTAATTGGCTGATATATACTGACATATACTGATTCAGGAAACAGAGGTGCAAATCCCAGTGTCTCAAAATTCAGATGTCAAGTTCACGCATGTGATTAAATGTGCTCTGATGACACTCCCACTCATTGCCTACCCTTTATCTGTGTGAGGACAAATGCATATTTTATAGACTGAAGGCTGAAGCAAGTGTTCATTATACAGAAATTGCCAGTCAGACTGTTACATTTAATGCATCTGTTAATCTCCAATAGCAAATTTCACATGATGGAGGTCTTATACGGGTCATTTGATTCGTGCTCAAAGCTGAACTCTCATGAAAAAGAATGAGACAGTGCTGTCTATTTGCTTTGGTCTCTCTCTTGCTCTTTCACTAGCTGTGTGATTGCATTCCCTGAGTATTTTCAATGCTGTATTTTAGGGGAATATAAGGTTGTAACTGCTACTTTCATTTCAGCAAAACCTGTTACTGTCCCAAGTAAGTGATTGGTCTTCCCATAGGTTGACAATTCAGACTTTGGTTTCATGGGGTCCAAATACAGAGTAAAGGCATTTGAAACATTCAGTTCAGATTTAAAATTTGTATTTGACAGTTTTTTTATCATTTAAAGTTCCACTAATATTGTTGAAGATGCTTGTTGCAAGTTGAGAGTTTTCATCTATGCATGTAAGCAAACTAATGAAACCATCCAAAGGATACATTAGGAACAAATAATCACATTTGCAATACCACATCAGCCAGGACGAACTGAGTGAACTAAGATAATAATTCGAGGTAGGCAGATGTCTGAAAATTGATAAGGTGGAAAGGCTTACTATGAAAACATCATTAAGGTTGGCTACCTTATAGCTACAAATATAGATACACTGTATGTAAATAAATTGTTTTTATTTATATCAGAACTCTAATCAACCCATATTTTCATAATCATACTTTAGTTTCAATTATTAGACTCCTCAGGATTTTATTCCTATATATCCTAACATCTGAATTAAATAAGTTACCTAGTTTGATGAAGAGCAGATTTTAAATTGAACAAATTATTAACATTAACAATCTAAGATAGCACTTAGAGTAAAACAATGAAAGAAGCAAAATTCTCACACAGCAAAACAAACTGTCCATAATTAAAGATAGTTTTGTTTAATTTTTTTGCTTTGTAGGTACTAACACATTTTGTTTTTTAATTTAATACTTTTTATTGTATTTTTTCCATTAGCATTTAGTCCCCTTGCACACCACCCCTAGCAACCCCCGCATTGTCGTCCATGTCCACGAGTCCTTTCTCCTTTTTGCTTAGTCCCTCCCAGGCCTCACCTTCCCCCCACCACTAGCTGTCATCTGTTCTCCATCTATGAATCTGTCTCTATTGTGCTTGTAGTTCAGTGTGTTCATTAGATTCCACAGATGAGTGAGATCACATGGTGCTTCTCTTTCTATATTTTTCCTATTTCAAAACACTACGCATATATAAACACATAGTTTGTGATATCAAGAACCATCAAACGATGAGAGGTAACTTACATTTGTGCTAGCATTTCTGATCAGTGAGCAGGTATAGCATTTCCTACATTATCAGTCTATCAGGTCCTCTGCAAAATGATAGTGACAACCACCTTACACCATGTCAGTCAGCAATATCCTCCAAGAAAAGTTACGCTTCCACTCTTAAAACTAGTATTTCATGAAAATAGTAATTCAGGCCTGGAATTTACTAAAAGCCTCTGAATTACCTCAGCAACCAAAATTAATCCAATGAGTGCACTGGGGAATGAAGTTTGTTTCCTGTCTATCTGAAATACTTTGAAATAATTTGTCAATATGAACTGAGATGCTTTAATGAAATGAATCATGCTATCTTTTCTTTCAAAATTCTGTGACATGTTATTCTATATCATGACTATAAAATATTTTTAAACACCCCAATCTATGCAAAGCTACAACAGAGTGCACAGAAATGCCAAACTTTTAATAACTTTATCTTTTTGCATTTTATGGTGTTGTTTAAATAATACACGCATCCTCGATGAAGAGACAGTGACAGTTTGGTGGAAAACATCATCATGCTGTTTATACTTGGCTTTTGAAATTGGAAAGTAAAATATTTTTCCCCAGGGAACAAAGCGGCATTTCATTTGTATTATTCTCTGGAACTTCGGCTTATATCCTGAAGTTAGCCTCCACTGAAGTTTGAAGTGGAACAAGCCCATTGCCTTCAGTATGACTTCCAGCTTTTTTTAGTTTAACAGAGAATTTATCAGACATACGTCCTTTCAGGGGATGGGAAAGTATCTTTTGGTCTATGGGCACAGACACTATGAAAAGCATAACAGAATCATTAGTGACCAGTAAATGTCCATCCATCCGATGACCTTGGCCTTCTGCAAGAACTCATTTGGCAAAATACAGTTCAGTTTTAATCCATTCTCCTCTCTTGAGTAAATCTTACAAGAACAGAAATTAATAACAGAATTAATAATGCTACCATGAGAAACTTCTCCTTTTATAAATTCTGCAAGTTCCTGGTAAGCATGTCAGGTTCTCCAAATAGAGAGTTGTTTATCCTGAATCAATAATAAATGTTGTCCAGTTTATTTATTACCAAAGACTATTCCAGTGCATGTTAACACATGTTATTTCAAAAATTCATAGTTAGCTATGAATATAAAAACATTCATAATATTATAGTGATTGTTTGGGGAAAATATTTGTTTACAAATTTACTATCACTTACTTATTCGAGACCTGTATTTGGCAAAAGAAAAGGTTACTATTGATAAAGAGATACATGATCAGTTAATTGACATTTGAAACTATAATTGATATTTAAAAATATATGCCACTGGAATGTGCCTTTCTCTATTATTGACTTTGACATAAGAAGAGCAAGTATGAGAAAAAATGTATTCAAAGTTCCTGCTGGGATCACCTCTAGGTTTTTCTGGGCTAGTATTTGAAGATATCAAATTTGGACATGTGGAAACATTGATCCCTAACTTTTAGACTAAATTGGTCCAAATGTGAGTGAAGTCACGAAAACTACCCCTAGCAGGAAGATTCTCCCTCCCGTTTCAGTGTTAATGAACTATTTTCCATAATTTAGGTGTGTAGCAATTAACCATTTGGGATTAAGTGTTACCTATAATTTCAATGCAAAATTTAATAAATTCTGATTTACCTTAACCAAGCATTACATCTGTGAACTTTTATTCAAAATACATTTAAATCAGTACTTTGAATTTTAACCAGGCAAATTCATATTACTAGTATAAATATGCTGATTGCCTTGAGCAGGAGGAAAATGCCACTTTCCCTTTTTTTAGAAATAGCAGTTGGTGTTCCAGCAATATTAGGTGTGCTGTGTATTCAATAGTCTATCAAGCTTTGTAATGAGGAGGTATTAGAATGTTTGTACAGATGTAAGATGGACAAGCAATGAATCAAATTTTGCCTAATAAGTCATAACTTTCCTGTTTGCACATTAATAATGTAAAGGACCAATCATATGTCACTTACAAAATGACTGGAGAGAAGAAGGAAAAATGGTGATTTTTAAAAATGTATTTGATCCAAACATCCACATGTAATTTCTGAGTGACAGCCAATTGAATTCTTTTATTTAAGAGGAAAGTAGTAAATAAGGTTTGGGCTGCATGAACAAACTAAAAGGTCGTGTGTGAGTTTGTGTGTGTTTGTAAAGATAGGGAGAGAAATAGATACAGAGAGATTTGCAGTGAGCTAGTGTGAGTCCTCGGCAAAGTTAATCTCAGTTAATATACTAAGTTTTAGGATGTAATGATCTCTGCACAGGTAGCAAGTAGGTCAATGTGGTTATTGTGTTGTTTCAGTCTTCCTGATATATTAACACTTTTATAATTAGGAAAGAGTCTTCTTTATTTTTGGTAATACTATTTTATCTGGAAAACTGTTTTTCTAATACTGATCTAGCCACTCTGGCTTCCTTATATTTACCATTAAATGATATATCTTTTCCCATCGATTTATAGTCTAGGGCTCTGGATCTTTGTATATTCAAGACTTCCAAAAGTTAGATATTGCTTCCTGCCTTTACTTGGAGTAAAATATCAGGAACATTTAATGTTAAATGTAATGTTAATGTTCATTAACATTTAATGTACCACTTGATGTAATTTAATTTGGTTGCCCATTTTATTATTAATTTTCTGTTTGTCCTCTTTTTTAAAGCATTTTCCCCCTTTTCTGCCTTTATTTGATTATTTTAATTTTTTAGATTTCCAGTTAAACACATATAGCTTTTTTAGCTATACTTTCAGTGATTGCTCTAGAAATTAGAATATACTCGTATATTTTTAAGTTTTCACTGTCTACTTAAAATTCATGTTGTCTTGTCAAAGAAAAAATTGTAACCCATTAAAATTGTCAGGAAGAGAGATTAAGCTGAACTCTGAGTAGAGAGCAAGAGGAAGGGGGTTCTTCCTGAACCAATTCAGTGAGATCTTTACCGAAGACCATGGGCCAGGGCGAGCAACCACTGAGGGCATGGCATTCTCTGTAAGCGGAATGAGCAGGATTCTTGCTGAACCTGAACTCGACAGGCAAGACGCTGCAGCCAAGGATGAAGTCTAGTCCAAGAGGGAGTCTGTTGGGGCCACTGCATATAAAATGTGATAATTTCTTCTGTTCCTTCTGACATATTATTTGGAAAATATACCAAAATATAGGGCATTAAGCAAGAATTTGTAAGCTTTTTCACGTAACAGTATGTTTCAACTACCTACTTGATCTTTTGTCTACATATTTCTCTAGAACAAACTTAAAGCATATCATTGAGAAAGAAGAAAAGTATCTGATGGAAACTCTTCTGATAATGGGATTAAGAAATTTTGAAATATACTATTTATAGTTTAAATAGAAGATCTGAAATGTCTATATTGTTTCTTTATCACTTTTGTGGGCAGATTGAGTGGTGACTCACTAATAACAATGGTGACATTAAACCCTGTAGGCAACGGAGAGTATTCGAAGACCATGTTCAGGATGATTAAACCTAACAGTATGGGGTTCCCGTTTACTTTGGAATTTCATGTAAGGTACAATTAATTGTTTAGCGTAACTATGCATCATTCACTATTTGAAAATATGTATACAAAAACTTTACGGTTGATTTGGAATCCAAATGTATCAGGGCATCCTATACAACTTTAACCCGATTCTTGGTATGATTGAATCAAATACATCCCTGAGCTTTCTGCAAGTGCTAATTTACTTTCAAGAGATTATAGTCACACTTTCTTGTTTGGCCCTGCCTGTGACCAAGGTTCCACATTTGCAAAAAAGACCAATCTATTCTTGACTTTTATCTCATGAAGTGCAGGGAGATTTTTCAGCTATGGTACAATGAAAATGTGTTTTATACACAAGTGACTGTGTGTACGTATAATATTTATTTTTACCAAAGCTATTAAAAGTAAAATTGCATCTAAACAAATCAATAAATATGAAGTATGTCTTTATCTTTTTATTATGCCTAAAGTGTTTCAATTTCAACCCAAACCACATTTTTCCCAAGGTTTGCATTATATTTCAATTTCACAGAGCAATCATTATATAATTGAATCATGCAGTTTTTAGAATTAGACACTTTCTAATACTGTGTGGTTTCATATGTTGTAAAGTACAACTATTAAAACTATTTAAAATTTTTATCAAATAAACTTGATAGTCAATATACTATTATAGTATTCTTTTAGAAAATACACCTTATACCTTAATGATTACACATTTAAAAGTTATTGTAGCTCTGTACTAATGCATGCTGTTTACTTAGGTAAAAACATATATTTTCAAGACTAAAATTGCTCTGATAATAGTATACCTGTAGGAGCAATACAATGCAGGCAGTTTTCAATACTCGACTCCTGTGTTTATTCCCACCTAGTCTTGGCAATTATTTCCAATATTGTAGAGTTAGTAGAATATAATTGAAATCTATTTTATGTCTTTTAACTGAGTAGATTTTGTATATCATATAATTTACAAATTTTATTAGATTCCATTAGTCCTATTGAAGGAATATAAGCACAACTAATATGAAGCATGTAGATTAGGATTATAACATCAGTGCCTCGCATTCACACCATTCCAAACAATGATGGAAAATATCATACATATATACATTGCATACATGCAAAAATATGTACACCATTGATTTCTTATTGTTAATATCTGACTGTCGTGTTTTTTACAACTTGATTTATGTGGTATCAAATATAATAATTACATTCTTCCATCTAAAACCAAACAGTTTGTTTCTCATAGAAAACTGAAATTATCCTCATCTAAAAGAGAAAATGAACACCACAAAGTTCACTCCCCTGATGGCTCATAAGCCCTCGCCCTTTGAGATGCTCCATGCGTTTGGCTCCTGTTTCTTTTCACCCCCAGTTGATAAATCCTTATATTGAAAATCCTCATCTTTGCTACAGTGATCTTTTCACAGTGTGCTCCAAGGAGACGAAAACCCCAACAACGTGGAGACCTTATTTACTGGAAAAGACACCTCTCAACCGCTCCTTCTTGCCTCACTGGAAGGGCCCTTGTGCTGCTGATCTCCAGGGAGCAGATGCTTGGGCACACTGGATAGCCAAACTCCGGCTAGGAATGGCCCACAGTCTGGCCCAACAACTGAGTCAGGCAGCTCCTAAAGGAGACAGTTTTCCCAAAGTGAGTGTAAGAGACATTTCTTCTTCCTGTTGTTTCTTCCTTTCTCTTCCTTTCTCTTTCTTGGAAGGAACTGCCTTTTTCCACTGGGGAAACCTCTCCAGTTGCTGGATCTACATCAAGAGCTTCCATTTGGTCAATAACGGGTTATTTCCTGACCTTCCGGTTTGAGCTCCTGGTTCAGAGCCATTGGATAGAGTAAGTCATTATGTCATTTTTAATTTGGCTCTGTGTTCTTCTTACTGTTCAGCTCTGCACTGTGGCTTTTCAAACCTGGACCCAAGTGGTTCTAGTCCGTACACTTTCCCCCCCAATAGGCCACCCGATGCCCAGAAAAGGTCCTTCCTGGCATGGAGTGACAAAGGGGTGCTGAGGGAGAAAACTCTCTATCAAAATGGGCAGATGCCAACATTTATGGCAGAGAGGCCTTATGACAAAGGTCTTTCTAGTTTTCTAGAGAGAACTCCATGGTTGCAACCACCTCTCCCCTTAACTTTCTGTTTTCGTTGTTTCCTCTTTTATTTGAACAAATATTAAAGCTCTTTTGAAACAACATGCTTTATCATCAGTAAAGTCAAAATGATTCCACAGATAAGGGGAAGAAAAAAAATTGGAATTGCGTCCTATGCTGTTATGCGTTCCTCGTATAGCTTGGTATGAATCAAACTTAACAGAGCTCGAACACCGTAGCTTCGAGACAACAAAAAGTGGTCATGGGCCAACAGTTTTAGACATGGTCTCATCCTACATATAAGCAACACAGTGATGACAAGCCAACTAGCGTGGTGCATGAACTTTCCTGCCTTAGCACACATTTCCATATATGAAAGAACACGTTACTGTATACAGTGGACGGAAGGCTTCTTTTTTACAAAAATATCATTATAATGTAAGGGATTCACATAGTTGTAAAACATGGAGTGTTTTAGTAGCTCTTCCCAACTGTACTTCCTAGTTGATCACACTCTTTGGAAAACAGAGTTTGGTCTATAGACCATAACGAGAAAACTAATGGTAAACTGAGGGTTCTGCAGAAACAAGAATGACTTTTCTCCTCTGAAATGGACTGTTTTCTTATAATTGTTTCATGAATATGTCCTTTTTGACAGACACACAAACCTGCTCAACTTCTTGTATGTAGTTGACATACAAAAGGCAACCAAGACCCTATGAGCCTGGGACTTAGAAGGGAGGATGATTTCTAGTTTTATAAAACTTTTACATTAATTCCACCATCAATTTGAAACTGTGAGGCAATTTATGTTAAGTTCTGAAAATTTGCCAATAATATTCTTTATGATCTATACCACTCAATTAATCCATGTAAATTAAAACAAAGAAACCTTGTAAGGAGTGTTAAATATCTACTTGTTTATTATCAGTCCTCTGCTTTTATTTATTTTCTAATCTGCCTTCCCCATAAAATACCATTTATAGTTTATAGTTAATTCAATATAGCGCATTGCTTCCTTGAAGCTCATATTAGCAGAATATATTAACCCAAAAAATCAGACTTGAAATGATAGATGAAAATTCTGACAGCAAATAACTGATCATGGATGAGACCCACCCACTAGGCTTTATGAGTTTTTGAAAATGAATGTGCCGGAGGACTCCACAGCTCTGGCCATTAGAAAACAGGGGGAAAGAAAGGTGAAATATGCATATTTCCCAGTATTGAACTGAAATGCATTTTGAAAATTCTCTCCTCTCCTCTTGCTACCACAAGGCTGCAATGATCAGTAAGGTCACTGAATTCTTTTGCATACAGGGAAAAATTGTCATTTTTCACATGGCACTGCAAAGGGGTAACTTGAGTGACAGTTAATTTGCTTTTCAGAAATACCATTGATTCACAGGGAAATATAAGCTGTGAATCAATAGACTAACATAGTCAAGTGATTCTTCATAGATTATACATTTTTCTCTCTTGATATGCTACCTATAATAGTATTTCATAACGTATGAATTAATATAGTTCCAAGATATGGCAATATTAACTCTTAACCAAAATTTTCAACAAAGGTATATACATAGGAATGTACATGTACATTTCAATAGAGATAATAGTTTATTGCACATGCTAAAATTTAAACTGCATCATTTAAAAACAAGACTATGTGAATTTACTAAGTTATGTAAATTATGAAATTATGTAAATGTTAATTTACTAAAAAGGAGCCAAACACAATGGTGGTTACACCAAAGCATTGATCCACTAGAAATAAAATTTCAAAGCATAGTTAGTGACACTGGATGAGCTAATGGTATAATGTAGGTTAACAATCCCAATGTTTTCAAACCAAACCCAAAAAAGCATATTCTGAAATTTTAAAAATCACCTCAACATTTTAACAGTAGTTATGCCTAATTTATTTTTATTTTGAATGTTTTGATGTTTTCTGCTGTACATGTTTGTTTTTTAGAAATTACTGAGCATGTATCACTGTAAGAATAAAATCACTTTTAAGTACGTGAGTATTTTTAAAAATATTTTATGTTATTTATTTTTAGAGAGAGGGGAAGGGAGGGAGAAAAAGAGGGAAAGAAACATCAATGTGTGCTTGCCTCTCGCACGCCCCCTACTGGGGACCTGGCCCCAACCCAGGCTTGTGCCCTGACTGGGAATCGAACCGGCAACCCTTTGGTTCACAGGCTGGCACTCAATCCACTGAGCCACACCAGCTGGGGATAAGTGTGTGTATGTGTGTTGTGTGACACAATATTCAATATACAGTTCGACTTGGAAATTGACCTTCATCATGGCTAAGAAATATCCATAAAGAATAATAGAATAGACCATAAATAACTTTCAAGAAAAAAATCATCAGCCCTGGGTGATCTTAATCTTCATTTAAATAGCATTATGTTTCCAAATCAGGAATATTGCCTTAAGCAACATTAAAAAATAAAACTGCTATTACTTTGCCATGCACCAATTTCTCACCTTTTATGTCATTTTCTAAATGGTTTCTCAAGAACTCTTGACTGTTAGGAACTAATAGAGAAATCAACCATTAATTTTGAAAGTTCTTGCCAAATCACAGAAATAGTTAACACTCCCTAAAAGGGTTTTTATGTAGAATTTCTGGTGGTAATAGTGCTTTCTAGTTGAACTACCTACCAGCAAGCGGTAGTTTTATTATTTTTAAAAACTTCAGCCCTTTTTAAAAGAAAACAAAATCCAAGAAATCATGGAAAACTGAAGACTTCATATTGTGAAAATGGCTTTGCGTTTGAGTGATAAGCACCATTAGAAGGATGACAGGAAGCCTCACACATATTTGCTTTATTACAAGGTGTTCAGCGGAAGTCTGATTGTGTTGAAATAAAATGGCAGTGGAGGTTATAAATATTGTATCACAACATGTCTAGTATTATTGATGTATAGTTTCCATAGGATTATTTATTTTTGACAGACTTATTGAGTCCATAAAATAATTTGGAAATAAAAATATGGAGATCTAAATTAGATGAGATCATATATTCAAATATTAGTCAGATCAAAATGGAAGCAAAGATAGGAACAGGATCTTGTGGTACAATGTATTAGCAGTAAAGGATACATATTTGGGAACAATGATCTTAAGTTAACCAAAATATCTACCCAAGTCATTCCTACATGAGAACTGCTTTGCATAGACTGACAAAAGCCTTACATTCTTAAAGGTATTTTACCGGCTGGGGGAATTAGTCCCAGAGATTCATTCCTCCAAGCTATTATTCAGCCATTATAAAGCAGGTTGTTTTAAAGAGTCTGCTGTACTATTTCTCCAGTGAGTTTGTGCTCTCCACAACCTGTTTTATGCTGACATATCAACCTTTCCAGAAAAGTTTCATCTCTATGGATCTTACTGGTAATGATATTAAGGCAAGTGTCTCATATTTTCAGAAGTGTATAAAAAGAGAATATGATGGCTTAGTAGTTTCAAGTAAGGGTTTCAGTAGCCTCACATATTTCACTTCAATAAGACCACTTAAGATTTTTTCTTCAGATTATCTGAACAAAAAAAAAGCTATGCACACATCACTATTGAATGAAGATTCTCAATATAATTTGGTGTTAATACCAGCAAATCACATGCCTCCCAGTCTGTCTGCTGCACATGTTGGAACCATGGCAACTATTATAACATAAATCTTTATCTTCATAAAATATCAGAGTCATATTAGGGTTATTCATTAAATATTTCAATGTTTGTAATAATTTTTGTATGTCTTAACATAGCACTTTGGTTTTACTATAAAGCTTAGCAAGTTAAAGACTGGCATTTTTTAAAAATCTGTTCTGTACTCTTGCCTAAAGATACATAGTAGCAATTAATAAGTTTCTCATATAGAAATAACAAGTGGAACTAGCTAAATTTTACTCTTGTAACTTTTTCCTTGCTAAGTACATTACTCCTCAACTTGTTCTCCTTGCCTTTTAATGTATTCTTAAAGCTCACTGCATGGAAATGTGAACATTGTTTATGTGTTGAATTTCACTGGAACCTCATACGTGTCTTTCCCCTTTGTACTATCTCTTGATTTATTTTTCTCAATATGACTAAACACGTCTTGTCTCTCTTTATATGCTTAAGCGCAGTGAAGATTTACTTGATAATAATAATGCTATGGTATTTGTTAGTGTGTCGTATGTATTAAAGACATTCTTCTTTAAAAAAAGAAAGTTAAAGCTACTCCTTGTATTTGAATAGTAAAGGTATGAAGTCTAACTTAAGGAGAATGCAAGTGTGATTTAAATTTAGGTTAACTTAATCATCTCTGTCTGCAAAGACCTTCCTATTAAATGTCCTCCCTCCCCTTGGGAGAATCAACACTGTATTTATCAACTGCCAATCTTTCTGGACATCAGCTATGTAATGGAAAGTTGAGTTATAAAAGAAAAAGGCTAAAGGTTGTACCACAATGAAAATATATTACTACTACTCTATCTTTCTTTTCGAAATCCCATACGTTAGACTTTTGTTTCCCCCTGTGCCCTGTCCCTGCATAATGCAGACCAACTGCACGTGTGTATTGCTACATTACTGCCACATGGCAGAAACTCTCCTTTATCTGTAGAATATCAATGAAAAATAGGTAGTATATTAGCCACATTAGTGAAATTAACGAACTCAAAGATCTTTTCATTTCCAGTCCTTCTGGCACACTGTCAGGCCATGATCTTTTATGATTTTCTCTCTGAAAAAAATAATTGACTTTATCTCTGTGACAATGTAAGGCTCTCACTAAACTCAGAAAAGCTCACCGCTGAGGATGATTACATAAAATGGGTCAATTGTGTGATATTAATATCTTTCAAATCCAGTTTTTCAAGTACCACAGACACTGTCAAAATTGAATTTTTCACTCAGAACATAAATATTTACCTTCTTATTGAATACATTCATAAAAACCTTCCCGTGTCAATTTTTCATAAAATGTGGGTGAGCAAATGTTCACAGTATGGTATATAATATGCTAACAGCAAATAAGATGGCTTAAGGAAATACTGTGTAGTTACACGTTTATGAATCAAGCAAATTCACTGGGGGTAAACACACAGAGTTCAGATTTGCAGAAAACAGCACATTTCTGTGAAAGACATATTACAGGAAATTACATTCACTTCTGAAGGTAATAAATGACATTCTTATAAGAGAGGTAGCTTTGGAATTTTTAAATATTATCTATGGATGTCTTACCCACTGTTCTTAGGACACTGGAGAGATACTTGTTTACAGAGGTGATTTTCATATAAGACATTAACTTTAGGCCTCAATCCTTAAAAGACATGTCAGAGGAGTTGAACTAAGCAAGACTGTCTGCATGTACACACACATTTTAAACTGGGGCTTTACTCCCACTAAGTTTATATATATTCTTGGCTCAAGGAAGCCTTCCCATTTGTAGTGTTTTTCTCACACGTGGGAGTGCCGCAGACGTGTTTCTCCCAACATGTGAGAAACAGTTTTAGAAATAATGTATCAACTTGAGAATTTTTTTGAAAGTACATTCTACATCTGAATTTGTTACCAATGTACCTTAGTTGCCATCCACGAAAGGATCGTTTCAATTGTTTGACTTGAGAGTCTGTAGACTCTGTCAGATGGCTCCATGACTAATACAATTGTTTCTATGGCAATCAGTTGTCAAGAAAGATGAAAAAAGAATAACTCGAGCTAAAAACAGTTGAATCAGATACTCATCCCTGAAGTGATATCATGTGCTATCTCTGGAATATTTGTGGCTGAGGCCTTTCTTGTATGCCTTTTTAAAGTTCTGCAATCTGGGTTTTTAAGCTCAAAGCATTGTGAAGTACTACTGTGACTTCTGCACTAGGAGACCACAGGATTGCGCTTTAAAGGGCATGCATGACAAAGTACTAAGGAAACACTGAACTTGCTGGTGGCACTGTTTGCAGCCATCTGTTGAATTTTGCTGCATAACAGCTATAGCTTGTATCTGTTACCAGGGAGAGGGTCCATATATTTGATAGTTGGTACAACGCAATGTGGGGCCTGTTTCCATAGAGGCGATGCTCTGCTTCACCCCTCCCAAGAAGTTGTGCAAAATAGTCCATATTCAAATGGTTTCTGTTAGAAGACTTTCTACTTTCCCCACTATGCAACTTGAATTTTGGGTTCCAAGAAAAATTTGTAAAAAATATGCATCTTTTAAAAAATCATTGTGTTTCTCTCTTGGAAGACTAGCTGCACTGAAATCTAAGGCCGAAAGTTTTCTTTTCTTTCTTTATTTTGTCAAGAAAAAACATGATGTCACAATATTTCAAATGACGTATTTTAATACTCATAAGTCTATTACACATTTTATTTATAAAACTCTGTTTCACACACAAGAAGGCCAGTGCTCTGTAAAGAATGGACAAGTCTTATCTAAGGTAATTACCAATTATTTCTGCCAAATCTAGTCAATGGGGTCTGCCATTTTCACTCACAAACACAATTGACCATGGAACATGGTTTTATTGACTTTTACTTTTTCAAAACAGTCTCTTTATTAGTATTACACAGCATGTAAAATTGCTGGGCCCCACTTGTCTACCTTTGAGTTGGCTAATTCTCCTTTCTGTTCTTCGACCAATGAAAACCCGAGAATGGACGAGTGATTTGTTTTCAGCCACATACATCTAATTATTCATGGTTTTATATTCACTTATATCCTGATGTGACTCTGGGCCAGAGCCTGGACTGAGGGACGCTCCTGCCATTGCTCTTTTTCATTACAGTAGAAGGTCGGTAACGCAGTACCAAGATTCATGAACACGAGTAAATGATAGAGAAATGCAAATATTTGTATAGGTGTGATAACGGCCCTAAATAATGCTTTTAGAATCAGTGGACTGTGATTAGATGTCTCTTACAGGCATCACAACTGTGCTCCGCTGTTAGATCAACATTGGCAACCCCGAGTAACGTGTCTAGTATGAATAACCCATCCAGCAATGAGCAATGGCATTTTGTCTGTTCTATCAACGCAGATTGCACACTAATCACTGCCTATTCTGTAAACATCAATTCAAGTGTTTTCTTCTGATTTCCTTTTAAAAAAGCCAGTCATCCTATAAATACGCAAGAAGGGTAGCCTTCCAACAATGAGAAACATAATGCTTTAGGGGAAAGTGGTGCATTAACAGGTTCTACTCTTTAATCCAGCCAGCAATGTAAATCTAATGCTGGGTTGATGTTTTAAGGTAGATGGTTCTGATTAATTTATAATTCCATGTTTCCCTCCATGGCCCGTCTCAAGCCTGTATTGGTCTTTTCACTGGCAATGTAAGAAATACTAGAAAAAGGCATCATTTTCTGAGTCTCAGCACTGACACTGTTATTTTGTCACTGGAGTTCCATATAACTCTGTAGGTAGTGGCTTCAAGGGTAAAGACCACTGAACGTCCTTTCTTTGGCCCTGAAAACTTGTACACATATATTGACGCTTCTTTTCTCAGAGATTTTGACCTGATAATTCAAATCCTTAATAAAACATAGAAAGATACGTTTTTTTTCCGGGTTCCATACAAATGAGTTGAACAAGAATTTTACTAAAGATTCTTGTCCCAATCTGGGATTCACCAAGTATACACGCTTTGTGCAGTGTATGTGAATGGGCACAACTTAATTGTCTTAAGAGAAAATTTCTCTCTAATTTCTAGATGCACTATGTGATTTCTTGTTCTTAGAAAAACAATCAGCAAATTTTAACAAACCAGACACCTTATCGTAAGTCCCACAGCTACCACTCTCATTCCTCTTTCGTTAGTCTCTAGGGCTAAAACAGTATTTACACATATTTCTCACCATCACCCACCACTTCTGCATAGTCACGCGGAGTTCTTTGTACTCACCTTTCTCACTAAAAGAACTATGTGTCATTCTGGCAGATCCTGGTCTGTTTCATTTACTCATGCATTCTTACATTTATTAACAATAAATCAATAACTGTTTTTTTAAATTTAGTCTTATTGTATTTTCCCATTATCTTTTAGTCCCCTAATACCCCCTCCCACAGCAATCCCCACACTGTTGTCCATGTCCACGAGTCCTTTGTCCTTTTTGTTTGGTCCATTCACTGCACAACCTCCTCCCCACTAGCTGTCATGTGCTCTTCATCTATGAGCCTGTCTCTGTTTTGCTTGTTAGTTGATTTTGTTCATTAGATTCCACGAATGAGTGAAATTGTATTGTACTTGTCTTTCTCTGACTGGCTTCTTACACTAAGCATCATATCCTCTGGATCCATCATCCATGCTGTTGCCAAGGGGAGGAGCTCCCTCTTTTTATGGCCATATAGCATTCCATTGTGTAAATGTCCTACAACTTAGCAGTTGGGATGTGTTCAGAGAAATGCATCATTAGGTGACCTCATCATTGTGCGAACGTCACAGAGCGCGCTTACAGACGCCGTGCCCACATGGCCTAGCCCCTCACTACAGGCTACAGGCCTGTGCAACATGTCCCCACACAAAAACAAACCAAAGTAAATCAAGCACAAGAACAAACAAAGATGCAATGAAGAGATACAGTAAACATAAGATATGCAAGCTTGCTGCCAGCTTAACGTGGCATACTGTTTTACAGTGCCGTTTTTTTTTTAATTTTAAAAATTTTTATTTATTTACCTTTAGAGGGGAAGGGAAGGTGAGAGGGAGAGAAATATCAATGTGTGGTTGCCTCTCATGGGTCCCCGCTGGGAATTGGCCTGCAACTCAGGCATGTGCCCTGACTGGGAATCGAACTGTGATCCTTTGGTTCACAGGCCCATACTCAATCCACTGAGCCACACCAGCCAGGGCTGGTTTTCTTAATAGGTGGAAAGAATACACTGTAACAATAAGAAGTATAGTATAGTGATTACATAAACCACTAACATAGTGGGCTATTGGCATCATCAAGTACTTCTGACTGTACACAGTAGTAGGTATAGTAGCTTTGTTTACTGAAACAAAGCATCACCAAAAATACATCATGGCTTTACAGTGGCCATGACATCACTGGGTGATCATTTCTTAGCTCCATTATGACCTTACGGGACCACCCTCACATATGCGGTCCATCACTCACTGAAACATGGTTATGCGGTGCATCACTCCATGCTTCACATTACTGATTAAAACGAAGGAATCCAGTTTTATATGTGAATCATAACTCAGATGTTTGGGTTAAACAATTTACTTGTGTTTTGAAAGACAGAGTGAACGTCCTTCTAAACGAATAGTCAATTATATTACATAACTCCTCCTGGAAAGGGTTCTGGAATAAAATTTTATATATTGATATATTTGAAAGGGTTTTCTTTTTCAGTTTAGGCTGATAGATGTCTTTAGGTAAATTAACATAATGACTAATTTCCTAGCCTGTATTAGATAATACAAGCCAGTTTGTCAAAATGCCCAGCATTTTAAAACACATTATAAGCTTTCTAAAGATATGGCAATTACACCATGTGTAATTAAAAAAGGAAAAAATGTGTCCACTTTATGGGAAATTATACTCTTAAAATATAGAGGTATTTATTTCATTTTTATATATTACATTAATTTTTATAATATCATTATTTATGCCATGTGTTCCATCACAAGCATTTCTAAGATTTATGACAAAATTAATTTAATCTTGTATTCTGTCTAATCATGCACTACATAAAATTCCTTTCCCAAGCTTTACACTTGTCAAACACACTATATCAGATATTACACTGCTTGTTTAGTTACATACATGAACACTTTAATAATAATGTTGTACATATTTATAACTTATGCATGTCAAATGAGCCACAACTGAAAACCAAAATGTGTAATTTTTACTAATAAAATGAAACACATTTGATTTTACATCATATCCAGACATGCACAAGGATTTACTCTCACTCTGATTAAAATCGACTCAACTTAAAGTTTTACCAGATGACATCGGGATTTTTCTATTAAAACATGTCTTTCTCTCTTTAACTAAGTCCATACTATAAAAACTAAAATTTTCAGAAAATGCAGGGTTTTTTTAAAAAGTGTGATGGTATACGTTCATGAGATAAACAAAGAAAAGTAGACAAGTAGACTAAAACAATTACTATGTAAACATGCAGTGTTAAGAAGAGCAGAGCTCATAAAAAAACTGATGCATCTAAAGTCTTGCCTTCATGGAAGAAATACAGATTACAGCCCTGGCTGGTGTGGCTCAGTGACTGAGGGCTGGCCTGAGAACCAAAGAGTCTCTGGTTCAATTCCCAGTCAGGGCACGTGCCTGGGTTGCAGGCCAGGTGCCCCGTGGTGGGCGTGTGAAAGGCAACCACACACTGATGTTTCTCTCCCTCTCTTCCCCTCTGTCTAAAAATAAATAAATAAAATCTTAAAAAAATAAAAGAAATACAGATTACTTATTTTCCTCACTGCGCTCCCACTACAGTACTTCAGAAGCTGCTAATAATGATCATAGATGGACCACAGAGCAAAAGTTGCAGGCGAGTAAAGAATGATTTGGATTTCAAGGGCAGGTACACTCTTCAAAGTTCAGATGCTGACCTACTGTGTCCCGACGCCTGAAAAATATTTGGCAATGTGGAAGAGCGATGGACCAGTACTCTTTGTACACACCTTATAAAGAACTTACACGACTCCACTCTAAGAAGACAAGCAACCCAATTAAAAAATGGACAAAGGACTTCAACAGACACTTCTCCAAGGAAGACATACAGAGGGTCCAGGGACATATGAAAGGATGCTCAGCATCACTAGCCAGCAGAGAGATGCCGATTAAAACCACAATGAGATACCACCTCACACCAGTCAGAATGTCCATCATTAACAAATCAACAAACAACAAGTGCTGGCGAGGATGTGGAGAAAAGGGAACCCTCATGCACTGGGGGGTGGGAATGCAGACTGGTGCAGCCACTGTGGAAAACAGTACGGAATTTCCTCAGGAAAACTACAAATGGAACTGCCTTTTGACCCCGCAATTCCACTGCTAGGATTATACCCTAAGAACCCTGAAACACCAATCCAAAAGAACCTATGCACCCCAATGTTCATAGCAGCACAATTCACAATAGTCAAGTGCTGGAAGCAACCTTGGTGCCCATCAATAAATGAATGGATCAAAAAACTATGGTACATGCACACAATGGAATTCCATGCAGCAGAAAGTAAGAAGGAGCTCCTACTCTTTGCATGGATGGAACTGCAGAGTGTTATGCTGAGTGAAATAAGCCAGGTGGTGAAAGACAAATACCACATGATGTCACCTTTAATAGGAACCTAAATGACAAAACAATGAAACAAGCAAAGTATAACCAAAGACACTGAAATAGAGAACAGGCTGACAGTGTCCAGAGGGGAAAGGGGAGGGAATTTCAGGGGAAAAGGGGAAGGGGTCACAGGAACAAGTATAAAGGACACATGGACAAAAACTAAGGGAGGTGGAAATGGGAGGGAGGTGGGGAGCACTGGGGGGTGGGCTGGGATGGGAGTAAAAGACAAAAAACTACTTGAACAATTAAAATAAAAAAATCTTAGTTTTGGTAATTTTATGCAGTACCACTTTTGTGAATAACTTGAATTATTTTTATCTTTTTCTTGACATCAGGCCCGTGTCTATAGAAGAAAAAACAGTCAGCTTCTTGTCAAGTTGAAAAGAAGACAATTCAGGAACAAAAAGTTTGCAGTTACCGAAATGAATAAAAATTCAAATGTCAAAATGAATAAAAAGGATATGATAATATTAATCATAACACCACATAAAAAGTAAGTTTAAGTTCATTTTTGTGGGTTAAGGACGTGTAATACTTTTGAAATATTCTAACCAGTTTCCATTTAAGGACTCTCTTCTGGCACTGTTTCTAATTAACTGAGGAAGAAAAAGCATTACAAGGTCACTTCTCATTGTCAGATTTACTTTTGGGGGCAACTTGTGAATCAGTTATCAAGAATCATGAAGTTCCTCATGGCAAAAACACAAGGCTCTGGTCACAGACTCTGACAGGAGACTCTATCTTAACTCTTGCTTATAAGATAACTGGTCAGCTACCTGTTGCATGGACAGAACGAGAATATCAGAGGTTAAATTTTTAGAAGATTTTATTTATTTATTTTTAGAGAGAGGGGAAGGGAAGGAGAAAGAGTGGGAGAGAAATATCAATGTGAGAAACATCCATTGGTTGCCTCTTGCATGCCCCCTACTGGGGAACTGGCTTGCAACCCAGACATGTACCCTGACTGGGAATCGAACCAGTGACCTTTCTTTCGGTCGGCAGACCAGCGGTCAATCCACTGAGCCATACCAGCCCGGGCGAAAAGTTAAATTTAATCTATCTTTACCTGTAGAGAAGACAGGGCTCAATTGCCCCTGGAAACTACTGCTGTAATGGAAAGCAAACAAAAATGTTTGGTAAGGGCACCCGAATAGGGATGATGTGTTAGAAATTAGACATTAGGCCAGATAAATCTTATAGCCTTAGTGTTACCACACAATGCATTCCCATTAGCTTCTTGTGAAAAATCCATAAGCAAAGATTTTAGATTTTGGTCAAAGGCTGGACATCAGATAGGTTTACTGCAGTAACTCAAGCTGATTTACGGCTGATGTGTTTGCTTCATACTATTATAAACCCCGCTTCACATCTGAAGAGCAACTTAAGGAAAAGAGCTCTTTCCCGAGGCTAAGTTGCTTCAAATCAGTAGGGGTAATGATGAACACTGGGTACTGAAGTGTCAGGATATGTAAAATGGAACTCGACATAATCCGTAATAAATAAAAAGGGAATTTTGGTTCCATCCATAGTTGCACTTGAAACCAAGTTCCAAAAGTTATAAAACACCAAAGCATTGTTGTCTTCTTTGGTAACTGTTTATTCACATGCCTTCTATCTTCCCTTTTAAAGCATTCAGCAAAATATCTGGAGTCATAGAAAAAGGATAAAGAAACAGGGCCTAATTGATTGGAAAAAAATGTTCAGAATCAAGAACGGATGTATGATGAATTGTGAGACCAAGGATATTTTTGAAAATAGAAACAAAAGTGTTAGACCCAGGGTGTAGGACAAGTGCTGTGAATGAGTAACAGAAAGGACTTTAGAATGACGTAAGTCGATTCAATGCCACAAAACCTCTTTCCCTGAAAGTCTCAGAGAGAAGGTCAGTGTGCCTTCTAGTGCATGTCCTTTCCTTTAGGGGAGCCACGGGCCCTGTGGGTGCAGGGTGACCACAGCAGATATGCCGGTAATCGGGACAGACTCATGTCACTGTGTCCCCGGCTGCATCGTTGGTGCTCACAGAGTTAAGACTACGGTAGCACTGGTTAATGTCAAATTTCAATCTTTTTTCCGAGATGTGAGAAATGTTCAGCATTAGTCTTACTATTTATAGAAAGAAAATGTAGCTCACAGCTCTCTAGCATGTGATGAGGGAAAAATAATGAGGAGATGAGTAGATAAAACATTTGTGCACCAGTTTAATAATGCGAAATTTTAGTGATACACCGACTACACTTCTACGTGTATCTAGGAAGTAATTCCAAAGAGCCTGTGGGCAGAGTAGTAAGCAAAAGAGGCGACTCATCCAAACTAATAAATATCATCATTTTGGTCGAAAAGCAGTGCATCAAGGACAAAAGGTAATATGACAGTGGGTAGCAATGACAAAATGGATTGCCTGTCACTGTGATGTTACTCTAGGGGGAAAGACTTTAAATGAGACAACTTTTAAGGGATATCATATTTATACAACGTCTGCATGAGCTCAGTGACACTCAGACCAAATCATCTCCAAGCACATGTTATGGTTTTCTAAAACAGCCTGAGAAGTTTCGTTTTGCTACCTTCAGCAGTTTTGCCCCCAAACACGATGTTCAACTTAGTGACCATTAAAACAGTACAGAAAGCTTCGTCTGTCAGTTCCTTTTCGATCTGCGGCAGATTTGTCAGTCTTACTTTCTGAATGGTCAACATCTTTAACGCCGAGAACAATGTGTGCATACACTCTATCCAGTGGGGTTACGTTCTGGGAAAAGCGTATGTATTATAGTCAGACACACCTGAGCTTTCGTTCAGTTTGGCACGTCATCATTTTTGATCGGTCTCAGGGCCACTTTTCTTAAACTCCAGAATGAGTTTGTAATTCCTATCCCTTGTAGAGGACTGTTTACAAAATTAAAGATAATGTATGTAAATTGCTTAACACAGGACCTGGTAAATACATCAAAATAACATTTAGTATAAATACAATAAATGTTAATGTTGATCCCTTTTTATTTGTTGTCTCCACCCCAAGATTTTTCTACTTGTCAGTAATTTCTCTGTACATTGATTCATTTCTACAAATGATGTCTGATTATGCTCTTTCTTCTCTCATTCATATAATTGAAAGCCAATCAACCATTCCTTCCATCCTACCCCCAGGGCAAACAAATCACTTACTATTTTGCAGTATAATTCCTCAACCGTTATGGCAAATATTCAGATGTGCAAAGATGTAGCTATTGGTAGTATTGTAATCTCTGGCCACAAACCCTCAAAAGCTCCCCAAATTATGTGATGAAACAATCATTTCTTATTAACATGTACTTAATGGGAGCATATCAAGGCAAGCGACAGGGTAAGAGGCATAAAGATAAAGTGCACTGGAGAATTGAAATACACTATTTGAATGTACCATGAGTATTAAAAACGAACTAATGATAAAGGTATAATTTTATAACTCAGTGGGAGAAAGCCAAATGCTATAGGATTTTACTTATATGTGGAATCTAAAGAACAAAATAAGTAAACAAATCCGAAACAGACTCACAGGCCCAGAGGACAGACTGGTGGTGGCCGGAGGGGAGGGGCAGGGGCTGGGTGAGACGGCGAAGGGCTGAGAGCACAGAGGGGCAGTGACGGAGCAGTCACAGGGTGGGAAGTGCAGCGCAGGGAAGACGGTCAGGAATATTGGGAGAACTGTGCAGGGGGCCGGGTGGGCACTGGAAATATCGGGGATGGGAAGCACTTTGTAAAGTATGTGATTGTCTAACCACTAAGCTATACACCTGAAACCAATATATAATAAGCATAAATAAATAAAAATAAAACAGGTTACTCTAAAACAACATATAATTTTGATTTATTTTCCTGTCAGAAGTCAAAAAACAAAGAACATGATGTTATTATGGTATTTGTGCTTCGTGATGCGAACAATAAATTGAACTAATTACAATTGATATGGTAATAAGCCTTTTAATATATGACTCTGTAGTCATTAATGATATTTTTATCTCTAGCAAAGAAAGAGTAATAATTAATTAAGTTAAGCACTTTGTAAGACAGAAAATGGTACTAGCTTAATCATAAAGCAAAATAAAGACAAAGGACATATTGCCTGTGATTAGGGGGAAGGAGGAAGTCAAACTTTTTTCATGTTTTTATAGACATGATAAATCTGTTTGCTATTATAATATTAGGATATATGCAGGCTTGTCTTCAATTGTGAATGAATCAACCCCCAGCCCCACGGTTCCCTAGTCATCTGAACTTGAGTGAGTCATCAGCTTCCCCATACCTATTTCATCTGCCAATGCACTTGACATTGTTGTGTGTATTCTCCCACGAAATGAACTGCCTAACATTATCATCCTCATTTCAAAGATGAGGAAATGGGGTTCACAGTGTTTAAGAACTTGTTCAAGGTCACACAGTAAGCAGTAGCAGCAGGACTTGAAAGACATTTGTCTCCGCCTAAGTCATACTGAATGCTTCCTACAAGAATTGTTCAGTATCTGACAAAGTCCTCTTTTGCTACTGTGCTCACAGAAGGTCTTCGACAGGCCACCTTAAAATATAAAGCTGGAGGGTCTGATTGTTCTGGGTTTGCTGAAATTCAGGAAATAGGCATTAAACAAGCCATTCAAAAATACGCTTAGACCGATTGGAGAATGGAAAATACCAGTTCCTTTTCATGGGCCTGAAGGGCATACTGTGACGTTCTTCCAAGGAGAGAAGTTGCTCAGTTGAACTGATCCAGATCATACTCCCCAGAATGTTGATATATGGCTCATCTAAAATCCTGCTTCATTTCACTGGACTTACATGCAGCTGGCCGGGAGTTGCATGTATCAGATTGGAATTCCTTGTTGCTCTCGAATAAATCCATTTTGGTGGAGAACTGCCAGGCTGACATTTTGTTGATGGGCAACATACTCAGTGGCCCATGGGAAGATCCAGAGAAAACTTTTGAGAAAACCAAGCGCCCACTGAGCTTGCTGTGTACCCATTATCCCTGTAGTTTCCTCCTGGATCCCAGCATCAATTGTCTTTGCACTTGGAAGCTCTCCACTCTCTATTCGGGATCCTTTTGGACAAGTGCCCTGTTTGTCTATGCACTATCATTTGGGCTGCCCAGGCCCACTGACTCCCTCTCCTCAGGAGCAGGATGTTCTACTAGAATGGCGCCGCTCAGCTTCAATGTGACCCCTCGGAACTGGGTCGCTTCTCCGAACTTCACTGCTTCGGTCTTCAGCAGGACTCCTTCGCTATCAGGAAATGTGCTGCTTCAGCCTTTGGTGCCCAGTGACATGGGCCAATACATTTGATGTTTAAAACCCACAGGCTTTCCTCATGCTCATTTCTAACTACACGGACTGATGTCACCAAAGGTCATTAGAATATCAATGGCCATTATGGGGAATGTTTGAACTCCCCAAACTTTATTTTCCTTTTCATGTTTTTCAATTACACTTTGCATTCCATATTATTTTGTATGAGTTTCCGGTGTACAGGATAATGGTTAGACAATCATATACTTTACAAAGACTTCCCCTGATATTTCCAGTACCCACCTGGCCCCGTACATAGTCATTGCAATATTATTGGCTATATCCCCTGTGCCCGACGTTATATCCCTGGGACTATTCCGTAACCCCCAATCCGTGCTCTGTCCTTCACCTGTCTCACCCAAGCCTGCCCCTCCCCTCTGGCCGCCATCACTCTGTTCCCAGTGTGTATGGGCTGGTTTCTGAATGAAATGTCTACTTCAATTGGTATTTTGATGCTTCCAAATGTTACTAGGAATCCAAAAGTGCCTCTTTGAAAGACAAAAAATTAACTGAGCCAAATATGCACTTCAAGAAATAGAAATAGCTCCCAAAGCCTCGTGCTTTCCTTGAGTGGATTCTCTGTCTTCCCTACTTCCACTCTTCTGGGCTATCAGCACTTCTCCCTTGAAACGTAAATCCTCTGAGGACCCTAATAAACCAGATCCCTAATTTGCCCCCAACTAAGGATGACTGATGAGTCATTGTTAAAGGGTCTCCTAAAGTAACTGAGGGACCTTACATGTGTGATAAGAAACTTAATGTAGTTATCCAACTTCGTTGGCAGGGTTTTCTCTGACTTGCATATGTGTTTCGGTGAAGGCCAAAATGCGGCTAAGCATTGAATGAAACTTGCCCAGTGGGAACACCCTGCAAGGACTTTAGAAAAGCAAACCTCTAACTTTGTAAAGAAATGCTAGTACTTTCCCTGGAGCAATTACAATAGCCTTTCCAAAGACAGCTGATTGGCAACTTCAGGCTAATTCAGAAAAGCCTGATGAAAGTGTCCATGATTAGTTTAATTAACTGCAGGCTGTTTTCAGAGAAAATTCTGATCTCCCTTCAGAGGCCGATTGTACTCAGGTAGACTCTAACTAATAACTAGTACTTATTAACTAGTACTATGCTTGTTAACTGGCTGAAGTTACATCTTTCTCTTTCAGTTCAAAGAACCAGCATGGAACCGGAGACCATGAACGTCCTCTCTAGGATTAAATCTTTGGCAACTCAGCTTACTCACAGCCTATAAGAGTCAAGGGGAAGTCAGACTGCCAGAATTCTTCATATGGAACTCTGCAAACGAAGGCCTTTCTGCAAAACCCCAAGCCTGCTACATTCTGCCATTATTGCAAAGAGCCAATATATTAGATGAATGATTGTCACAAATTAAGCACTTGTGCAGCCTTCAACCTTCTGATGCCCTCCAGATACCCAAGGAGAAGCTGCAGGGGCTTTACCCAGTCTTCCCACTGGAGCGGCTCAGAGAACTTCTCTCCACCTTCACACCCAACTCCCTGGCTACAAGCAGCACCTGCCTGGGGGCACCAAGGCAGCTGCTAGTGAACCTCAAGTCTCTGTCACCGAACTGACCCCTTTTTTGTGTAAGCCTTTGGAGAAATGCCTTCTTCCTGGGCAAGGTCTCTGACTGATATTGGTAGAAGCCACAGTGTACTTCCTATGTGCTAATAGTAGATCACAGCAGCTCACGATTTGGGCACGTAAGGAAAAAAACAACAACATGTAACTTCCTTACTGTCGGAGTACATAAAATTAAAAATGGCCCGTAAGGTAAGGCACCAGTGGGTGCTGTACATTTTCCTGCTACGTTAGCTGATTTTAAGACCTGCAGGCAACTCTGCAAGGAGGTCCGCCCTCAAAGAAACTAAAAGCACTCAAACTCTTGTCATGGTCCAAAGGGATATTTCCCCAGCTGATAACTTAGACATTTTAAATTGCCTAATGGACCGTTCAAGGCCTAGCAAATGGATTTCACACGGCGTCCCCCATCTCATGGATATAAATATGATTCAGTCACGGTCTGTGTGTTTTTTCACTGAACTGAAGCTTTCCCTTTAGACAGGCCACTACATCTTGTGTAGTTAAAGTCCTCTGAGAAAAGTTTATCTGTGCCTGGGGGCCCCATTCAATGAGTCCAGTGCCATTTGGCCAGTTTTATAAGAGACTTTTCCAACTGTGCTTACAACTCTTCATCCTTGGGTTTAGTCAGACGCAAAAACAACGTTGTTAAGCATCAATTGGCCAAATTTGGAGAGACTTTCCAAGTGCCCTGGCCAAAAGCCCTGCCTTTACTCTTTTGAAATCTCAGATCCACCTGCTTTTGGAGCTCATGAGCTCTTACCCCTTTCCACCCACAGTAGGCAGAGAAAAACACAGGTCGGGCGGAAGTAGGTCTACAGTTGTGAGCATGGAAAACACAGAGTTGATTCTTGTATCATTACTTATTAATCACTGTAGTATTTTCCACACAAACAACTGTAAACTTATTTTTGTCCACTCCCCCCCCCTGCATTTCAACATTGTACAGGCCTAATTGCTTCTATTAAAAATAGCCATGTCTTGCCCTGGCTGGTGTAGCTCAGGGGATTGAGCGTGGGCCTGCGAACCAAAGGATCACAGTTTAATTCCCAGTCAGGGCACATGCCTGGGTTGCGGGCCAGTTCCTGGCAGGGGACACAGGGGACGCATGAGAGGCAACCATACATTGATGTTTCTCTCCCTCTCTCCTTCCCTTCCCCTCTAAAGATAAATAGATAAAATCTTAAAAAAATAACCACGTATTAGTAGAACAGTCTTTCCACAGTGTACTCTTGGGGGCTGAAGACCAAAGGCGGCAGGTTCAGAACCTGGAGATTTGTTGACTGGGGACACACCTCCGGTGTTTTTAGCTTTGTTGAAAAGACCCCATCAGGTGCCAGTAACCAACCCTTCTGCCCCAAACTCCTGGGAATCAACTCCTACATTCAGAGACTCATCTAAAGAAAGCAGCAAACCCTTATGGAGTCTGCGCACCAGCAGTCCTGCTTCTGGGAACATATACAAAGGAATCTAAAATACTAATTGGAAAGAGCATAGGCACCACCACGATGTTCACTGCAGCGTTATTTGCAATCACCAGGATATGGAGGCAGCACAAGTGCCCATCAGTAGGTGAGTGGATAGAACAGGTGTGGGACATTTACACAATGGAATACTACACGACCATAAAAAGGGGGAGCTCCTCCCCTTGGCAACGGCATGGATGATGGATCCAGAGGATATGATGCTTAGTGTAAGAAGCCAGTCAGAGAAAGACAATTTCACTCATACGTGCAATCTAATGAACAAAATCAAAGAACAAAATTGAAACACACTCATGAGATCTAGTGGATGCTTGCCAGAGGGTAGGCGTGTGAGGGGACTGGGTGAAAAAGGTAAAAGGATTAAGAAGTGCAAATTGGCAGTTACAGAACAGTTGTGGGGCTGTAAAATCCAGCACAGGGAACTTAGTCAATAATATTCTAATAACTATGTATGGGGCCAGATGGGTGCTGGAAATGTGAGGGGAAACACTTGGCAAACTATGACTGTGGGACTGCTAGGCTGCACACCTGACACCAATAGAACATGATACTGAATGTAACAGAAATAAGTGCACTGTCCTTTGGAGGTTGACGGTACTGGATTTCAATCCTTTGTGTCCCCAGAGAAATCCGTTTGCTGGAGAACTATGCGCTTGGCGTTTTGTTTATGGTCCCACACACTGCGTACACAAAGTTTTGTTTATTGTGTTTGACAGAAAAATTACATAATGGCAGTTGTACAAGCACCTGTGATGATTTGGCTGCTGCTAAGGAAACTGTAATAATAATATCTATGTGAACTCATACACATACTCAAACTCACACACACACACACACACACACTTGAAATAAAAGCAGGGAGGGGAAAAGTTATGACATAAGATACGAATAGGAAGGGCTTGAGTCGTTCAGACAATAGAACCAGTTCTCCAATTCACCTTCAGTAGGGACCAGAGTGAGTGGGAAACAACCTGGATAGACTGGAAGTGGGGGCCAAGGAGACAGAAATTGCAGTGTTGTGTATGGAAAAAAATGTTTATGATGGAAAAAGCGTAATATCGGACAAGGACTAGAGGTGACTTCTCAGAACAATTTATTTTAAGGGCCAATCAATCACATCCTAGGAAGGAAAACACAAACCTGTGAGTTTTACTGAGAAAGGTAGGAGAATATCTCATTTTACGTGTGCTTTTCCCTCTCATTATTTCCGTAATAAGAAGCTTTTTACTCAATAAACATGAGGACATATAAAAGTTTGTAAAAATACAATGTAAATACATTGGACAGAGAAACACGGATAAAACTTTCCATTGTAAACTATTTGTAATAAACCTTTATAAACCATAGTTTAATTTCATGATTCGGCAAAGCTTCTGTCTCCTCAGGGCTTTTTTTTTTTTTAACCAACCTCAGCACTGCATACTAAAAAATTGAAATCGTCGAACTATGTGAACTGGAAATAATTTTTCAAAATATTTTTCTCCCTGAGAAGGTAAATCTTATTCTCCTCCTCTTCCACTTCTTTTAACAACACAAACAACAACAACAAAAGCCCATAAGTCAAACTCTAATCAAGCCAAAAAATTCCAATTTTCTTTCTTCACCTCCCCAGGGGGTACCAGGACACTTCACAGAATCTTTTATTTTCAACCGTTTGATATCAAGAGTTTTGCTTAGTCCTGTTCCTTTTTCATTTAGAATCATCACCTTCTCTGTGCTTCTTTGCTAAACTGCTTTTTCAGCTTCTTGTGAGTGGAAATGTTTTCAGCTCAGCAGTGATTAACAGTCCTCCATTCAGCGGGCAGAATGATGGTCACACAGCCAAAAAGATATTAATAAGTCACTCCTTTCACTGTGCCCCAAGGCTGATGAAATTCTCAAGACTCTCCTTGGCATAAGAGAAATTTATAGGGCATACAGGCCTGTGAGTCTTTCCTCTTTACTTAAACAAGATATGAACTATCCACATTTGCTGAATGACGCGTGGTGTAACCCTGCAAGAGAACCATTTTTTCTGCGTTTGCCCTACTGCTTTCTCAGACAGATTTGCAAATGAAGGGGTTTTTCTAATAGGAAATATTGGACATATGCATCCAAGCTCTTGTTAATAACCCTAAGTTCATAATATTTCCTTTGATTAAGGAATTATTGTCATACTGAAAAAATTGTTACACCTTTTAGTATGGTGCACAACTTCTACAGATAAGGAGATCTCAATTAGACTATTGTTTCTTTAAATTCACATTAGCACATTTTGAAATCGAACAGTTGATTTATTAACTTAGGGTTATTGCTAAGATCTTCTTTATGAAATAGTAAGAAATGAGTACTAAACTAGTAGATAAACGGAAAATATGTTCATCACATATTTCCCTGAAACACTTGCCTTGATGCCTAGATTTTTCATTCATTGATTAAATTGGTTTTATAACACCATTTGAAGATTCACTTTTTCATGACATAAAGCTATGTCTTTGGCAAGAGATACAATCGATTTTGAAGTACAAGGGTAATCTATAGGCATTAGTTTTGTTTGTCACTTTAAACTGTTAAACTGGATGTTCTTAAGTAAGCAGAAGTAACACTGATTTGACTAATCTGATCTCATCCAGCCTCTTTACTTGCCAAATACTGACGGGGATGTGAAACGCTATGGCTGCTTTGGCAAACAAAGAAGTACCATATTAGCCAGCAACTCCACGCTTAGACATATTCTCTGGGTAAATGAAAGCACATATCCACATAGAAACTTATTCAGGGATGTTCATAGCATAATAGCCAAAAAGTGGAACAAAATCAACCTAATGGTGGTTATGTTCATAAAATTACAAAAATACAAAAAATAAGGCAATAGAGACAGGAGGTAGATTAGTGGTTGCCTGGAGTTTGGGGTGGACACAAAGAATCCATTTGGGGACAATGAAAGGATACTAAATAAGTGACTCCTTTGAAGCGTTACCCCTCATTTCAAGCCTGGGTGTTCATGGTCTTGAATGACTGATAGAATGATCATATATTAGAAAGTTTATTCTAAAAAAAAAGCCTTAGGAAATGTCACATTAGGTGGTGGCCAGATTGAGAATATTTTCATTCTTGTGTAGTACAAAATATTAAAGATTTCCTCCTTATGCTTCATTGTAGTTATCAAATCCATAAACTTCATTTCTCCTTTTATTTCAAAAGTTTTACTTTGGGCAGTAACATTGTACCACCTCACAATATAAAGGCTGCAAGTTTCTTGGTAGGAGACACTTTTTTCCCTCCTCAGTACAAACAGTAATTTGCTCTTGTTTTTTTCTTTTTCTTTCTTTCTTTCTTTTTTTTAGAAAGGGCAAAACCTCAAGTTCATCAAGCTGCGATGTATTTATGCATACATGTATGATAAAAATGGATTCACTCTTGAGTATCCAACTGTTATTTGTATTTTATTTTAGTAGTAATCAAGGGTATATCTTATCACTACGAAAGAACTTATTTGTACTGAATAAATATTTCTATCTCAATTCATTCTCAGAGATGACATGTACTGTGCAATTAATATACACCAGGCACTTTTCTGAACATGTTACATATATTATCTCTCATTTAATCCTCAGAGAATTCCCACGAGGATTATTCCTAATATTATCTCTATTTGACCACTGCTCACTGTTACCTCCTGCTTGGGATGAAATTTTCAAGCTCACATTTCAAAATAATTGAGAATATTTTGATGTAATAAATGTACTAAAAATCACTCTTCCTATTGTGCTTCCCACACCTACTGCGAGATAATGGCCCAGTTTTATGGCCCTTAGTTCAAGACTAACTACGGCTTTAATTACACATTTTTCTTTCTTTCGTGTATCATCCTTTAAACATTTCTCTAGCAATTTCATCCTAGTTCAATAATTTAATTCTCGGGAGAAACTCATCTCAATTCCATATTTCAAAAATGTAGTCTCCTCAAGACATGTTAGAGTTGGTTCTCTAAAAATGTTTTAACGTAGGTAGAGCGTTCTGAAGAATTCGATATAATTATATCTAGCCCCCCAAGTGTTCCCAGTACGGATACACTATTACGATTTCTTGGAAATGTTGTAGTCATCCAAGGCTGTTGGACTTTCCAGTGATGTGTCTGCCTTTTCTTCATAAGAGAAAGCACTTATTTAATTCAATGAACCAGATAGAAAATACTATTTTTGCTTTTCAAAGCAGAGGTAAATGGGCAGGTCTGTGCATGAATGTATTGATGTCTCAGAAAAAGAGACTATTGTGTTAGCCTGTCCTTTACCTAGCAGATGGTATGTGAGACCAAGTTCAAGATGATGAGGTTTGGGAAGGTTTTGATATGTAACCCATTGCTTTGACACCACCAAAAAGCAAAGAACACAGTGTAGAGCCTCAGGGAATTTTTTTTTAGAAAACATAGGGAAATCTTATCACAAGCAAGGTCCTTCCTTTGTTTTCCATCACTAAGTTGCTTCAAGGCAAAAATGGACTCAAGTAAGACCAGGTTTGAGACTCATCGAGGTCACATGGTTTCTCTGTGTCTTTTTGTGCATGGACTAATACTGCCAAGAGCAACACTAACGACAACCACAACGGCTAGGGTAAATTTGCAAAACAAGCTGCTACAGGTCCTGTACTTCATGTTTGCACACAGATTATTTCATTAAGACTGATATAATTATATCCACTTTAGAGTTGAAACAGATTAGGTTAATAACAAATGAGTACAATATTCAAACCCGGACTCGCTCTGCTTTTCTGCTTTCCACATTTTTCCTTTACTACAAAAGATTGGGATTTTCAATTCGAGGAGTCTCTGTTGTCCCTTTTGACCTAAGTAACCCCTAGCAAAATGTTCTAACAGCACCCTTCAGCCATTTGTGTCTGGGGTGAGCACATGTACTTAGAATCCTAAAATCACACAACTGCCACAGAAACGCCCCTCAGATCTGCCTCACAGTGGCAATTTTTGCATATATTTTTTTCTCTCCAGGGAAGATAGTACAGGAACATATATTGGCCACAGGCAAAGACACGGCATCTGGTGAGAAATTCACGTAACTGCAGCTCACCCTTTTATGGCTGGGGAAAGTGGACTACAGCCACTGAGTGTGGTCTGAATATTCAGCAAGTTTAAAAGGTATTGCTAAATGTGCACTTCTTAGAGATAAACACTTCAGATAATTGAAAGTCTCAGAATGGATTTCAATAGTTTAAGGATACCTTTCATGCACAGTAATTGAAAAACAGAGTGAATTGGGTGTGTAAACTGCACTAAGAGGAAAATTCCATTAAGAGAACAGCAATGTTCCAGAACAACCCAAAAATACAGTTTGTTGACTGGGGAGGCATTATTAGGGACAACAATTTTTGTTTGTCTAGGGACACTTAGATCACCCAACACCTGAACCACTCTGGGGTAATAAGTTAGTTAGTGTCAAAGGCTCCTCAGGACAATTGAATGCCTTGAAATTGGCAGTAATGCATTAAGGGTCCTCGGGTTACATGTTCAGGAGGATTCAGACAAAAACCCTTTCCCTGAATTTAAACTGAAAGCTAATTAAAAAAAAAAAAAAAACACCCACTGACTGGTATTTGCAACATAGTTGCCTTTTTAATTTAATTCTTTTAACCTTGTCTGCCCAACTCAAGTGCTTATATTACTGCCGAGTCATTATTCAGGATTACAGAAAACAGCCTTTGCTAAAGGGAGGAAATGAAGTTGAAATAAAATGGGGCAACTCTACAGACGTTGAGTTAAGCTACAAATTGCACTTGGATCAAGAGTTCGGTTTGTTTATTTTCACTTGTTATTTTCATACAAGCAGGACAATGAAAATATTAAACTCAAACAATCCGGAAGGGAAACATTGTGACATTATTAAATGTCCTTTAATTTGAAGTCAGCTTCTGACTATACCCTCTGTTTAGTGTGAATTGTGGCATATTTCAACGCGAGTCTCAAAATACAAAAGGGAGAGATATTCAGGCTCCAATGAGGGCATGACTTAGTAAGAAAACTGATGAGTTTTCTCAAAGATCAATAATTACTTTTTTCCTGCCATTGTTCCCATATGTTGCCCAAAGGAGCTTTTATAAACTTGATCTTTGTCTAGCCAACTGTCTTTGTCTAGACAATTGTTTGTCTAAGTAAACAATTCTTTACTTAGGGGTGAGGATGGAAACTGACAGCTATTATGCTATACATTGTAGCTTTTTTGAAATGCAGATTCAAACAAGAACTGGGGCAACATTAACTATTAACCAATAACTAGGAGGCTGTCGTCAATAAGTATGTAGACTTCTCCCAAACTAGAAGCAGTAGAGAATCCTAGGCACAAAACCATTTTGCAGAGTTAGAATGAGAATGTTTCTCAAGAAATAAAAAGTCAGTATTTCTTGTCACTATTAATAGAATTTCTATTATAGCTCATCTTTTTGCCTCTAAGAAATCAGGATACCGCCCTGGCTGGTATAGCTCAATGGATTGAGAGTGGGCCTGCAAACCAAAGGATCACGGTTCGATTCCCAGTCAGGGCACATGCCTGGGTTGCTGGCCAGCTCCCAGTGGAGGATGCAGGAGAGGCAACCAACCACACATTGATATTTCTCTCCCTCTCTCCTTCCCTTCCCCTCTAAAGATAAATTTAAAAAATAAAATCTTAAAAAAAAACCCTCATAAAAAAAAAAGAAATCAGGATACTTAGACTCCTGAGTTATAATTCATTTGAAGAAACTGTAGGTCTAGTGCCAAGCATGGCAGGACTTGCATGTGGACAAACCTGCTGTCCCCATTCTCCCACACTGCTGCCTGACCCAGCCTGGCCGGTCATGGCAACGATGAAGCAAATCCCACAATTCGTTACACCAGATGATGGTCCGCGTGACAGTCTGTGACGGAGCAGCTTAACTTCAAGAGCTCCCGCCGCTTTCTCTGACTGTGGTGTTACTTTTGATAGGTGTTGTTTCCCTGAGAAATTGTTATGAAAGTGAATAAATATAGGTGGCTCTGCTGTATTTTCCCAATATGGACATCAATTTTTGCTAAACATAATGACAGCAGCAGAGCAGCGGCTCACATCCGACATGTATTTTTTCCTACACGGTATGAATAAACAGGTACTCTTATCTGAGAACAAAACTCTTGACTCCTCAAGTATTGAGGCAGAAGCCAAAAGTTTTAAAAATATAGGCTTTTGATCTTAGTATCGAATAAGAAAATGAGATGTTCTTCAGGCAATTAAAAGCATGTTGTGTTTCATCATCCTTGTACATACAAAATTATTTTCGCGCACATGTTAACATGAAAGATGAATTTCTGTCCCAAATGTTGCTTTTAATTTTGCTATCATTGTAGTTATTTTATTCTCATATTGATTTATTAGAATGGGAGTGATGTCAGTCTTAGCTCTAATATTTGTAAAATAGCAATAAAATGCTACACACTCCGAAAGGGTTGATACATGTTGGAAGTCCCGTGGTTGAGTGTGAATATTCCTGTTTCTTCTGCAACATTGAAGATTCTATTGGGTCAGAGCTGTTGTTTCAGGTAAACATCAGTTTGCACATTACAGTTTACCTTTAGGTGCAAAAGAAATCTTTAGTTTTGTATGTAAACCTGGATGATTCAGTTGAAGTTTGTGTCAGACATTTTGAGTTTAAATGACTGAAATGTCTGTTGCTAAACAAATGTGTCTCACTTAAACATGCTCCCAAAGAGGACAGCGAACCCAGTAATCCGCACACAGTTATGTCTGGTTTTGAAGCCCTGTTCCAAGTTTTGATTTGAAGCCCTCAGTCCAAACAAAGTGATTCGAAGACACTGTGAGGGTCCAATTCTAATTCTGAAGCTGCTGAACAGTTGTTCGTATTCTCCTTTTTGTTTTGCCTAAATGCTCTCAACGTCTCTCAGGCCTGTTTGTCCCAAGTTTCCAGCTTTGCTTCCTATGCTTGTAGGATCTCCCAAGTAGTGCAGCCGGAAATGGCTTCTTATTGGACCTGACTTACAAAACAGAGCTGAAGACTCAGAGTTAACTAGGTAAAAGGATTTGAGAATGAGTGACAAATATTCCAGGGAAGAGCATAATAAATCCATGGAAGTTAGAAAAGACTATAATGCATTCTTGGAATTGTTCATTGTTTAGAATACCTGCACTAAAAGATACATGTAAATGGTTGAGACAGGATGTTTACATGCCTGGACCTGGCCTCAAAGATGAGGAATAACTTTAGCTTCTACATTAACATAATTTTGTTCTCACCATACACCGTGAGATTCACTGGTACCTTCCCAGAATATGTCCTGTGCACACTCACCAGACAGGGTCTGAACAATCTGCATTTCTTCACCTACTGTTTGTCAGTATTGCTGCAAACTGTACAATTAATTGCCTGCAACAGTTCATTCCTAGATTGTGTACCTGTGAGAGTCATTTCATCTCGATTGCTACATTTGCATTCATAATTAAACAACCAATATTATAAATCTTGTTGTAAAAACTAAGGTTTCAACTAAGACTCAACTACTAGAATTGTTTTCATGCAGTGTTTATTTGTACTTTTGAAGGAATTACTACTTTTAAATGTAGAATAAATAAGTAGATAATTTGCCTCCTAGACTTCTTAAGTTTTAGAGAGGCTCATATAATTTTTTTTATTTGTAGGTATTAAAACAATCTAATCTATATCTTGGATAATGAATCATGATTTTATACATACTACTAAATTATACTGCCTAGGAAAGTCATTTCAATCAATAAATGTTTACTGATTAATTATTAGACTGCAAAATGATAATACAGTCGGTGTTAGGGATTTAAAACTGAAAAACACATGTTCCTTATGTTCGTCTTCTAAGATGGAGAACCAGGGACCTGATTTACCATTCTGCCTAAAACAAAAATAATCATAAAAACAAAAAAAACATACAAAAGATGTGAAACATTGTTTTTAAAGTTTTGGGTATCAGACATCCTGGGAAAATTCACAATTCCCAGAGCATTTATAGCATTCTCAAGAAGTTCTTCCCTTAGCAGTGCTTACTAATTATTTCTAGACTCAAAAGCGCTCCAGTGTGCTTGCGGTGAAGTGAACTCAGAACCTCACAGACACCTGCCTCATGCTCACAAAATACCGTGTGCAGTTCTTAATTTTATCAGCCAGATGGAAACACCTAAACACCTTGACGCCAGACAAAGAGGCCAAGATTGAGTGCTGCCCCAAAGATCCAAGAGGATCAAACGATTTTCCAGTGGCAAACTTCTTATCGAACAAAGTACAAAAATATTTATTTATAAGAACACAAAAATATTCAATACCCAATAAGGTAAAAGTTGCCACACCTGGTGTCCAAACTGAAACATATCTGGCATAATAAAAGGCAGAAAACTAGGACTTAAAATGAGGAAAAAGTAATATTTTGAAACTGACTCAGACGGGTGCAGGTATGAGCATTAGCACATAATCAAATATAATAAAAGTCGTTACTATATTTTCGTTGTTTAAAATTTAAGTAGAAATAAGGAGTATACTAAGAACTGAGATTGATTATTTAGAGATGAAAATTATAATATGTGTAACGAAACACATCCTAGATGGGTTTAAATAAAGATTAGACACTGGAGAGGAAAGGATTAATGAACAAGGCGAAGCAATAGGAAATCTCCACAGTGAAATACACACACAAAAAAAATTAAAAATGAAACCAGCGTGAGAGCCGTTCACTTTCTGGCCCAGGGTCTAAGGAGCTCAGAAGTTCCCACTCTGTTGTAACAACAAGTAAAAAGCAGAACAAACTGACAAACCAACTAGTCTTAGAGTCGAGAGAAGTGAGGTCACAGGGCAAAGCAAAGCTCTCCAAACTGGAGAGAGCTGGCAAACACAGATTAACAATTTACAGAAGCAGAAGACCACAAGAAGGGAACTGGTGAACTGCCGCAGGTGCAGTGCAAACAAGTGTAAGAATGCTCACTGGGGAGGGTCCTCTTGGGCCGAGGAGCACTCTCTTCTGTTTTCAACAAAAGCCCCGTTCGAGAGAAAATACTTAACCAGAGTCAAACCTGTTGGAATTTTTTCAGAGCCTGGCCCACGTGAGGGGAGAGAAATGGCCAACTCCAGCCCACGTTGGCCATGTCGTCCTTACTAAAGGGACGGGGGGAAGAGACAGTCCAGAGCCACAGGTTCACCAAAAGGCAGAGACCTACTCAGAAGACTACAGAACTCATAATTAGCATTACTATAATTACTATCACAATGATGATTAATATCATAAGGACCCTGATGAAAGAAGTAGACAGCAGGCAAAAGCAGATGGGCAATGTAAGCAAAGGGATGGAAAGAGCTAAAAAGCAATGCTAGAGATCAAAAACAATAAAAAGGAAATGGTTTTGCGCTTTGGTGGCGAATGGTTTTACAGGCTTAACGAGGGGCTGGACGCAGCCAAGGAAACACTCTGGGCTTATTTTTGCTGCACTGACAGAAGAGTGGGTGCCTGGTTCTCCCTGAAGAGCATTGTAACAGGAAGTGACTTCAGCTGTGGGCTGCAAAGTGTTTTAAAGTGGACACTGCAGAATAGTGTATAAGCAAACATAGAAGCTGGGTGAATCGTTACATGCACTTGAATTTATTTGGAATGTCTGCAGCATTGAGATTGGTAGCAGATCACAGAAGACTTGCCAGGCTAAGCCATGCACAGTGGACGATAAAAAGAATGGCAACCAGGAAAAAGGGGTTGCATCAATATATAAAGAATTTATACAAAGATTAAAGGAACCTCACTATGAAGCTACAGTGTGATGGAATGAGGAAAGACTGGGACAGAGTATGAGAACTCAGAGATTAATTAATAACTATGACCACAGGCAAGTCACAGAGAATCTTTGAACCGTGCTTCACATGTTAACAAGTGAAGCGACTTGGATATATGGCTGCAACCCCAATGCAAAGGTGCTTTTGCGTCCGGATAGAAACATGAGAACCCAGAAAGGCAAATGATCGTGTTCATTTTCACTGACAATTTATGTGAGACATTCCCAAGTTTGATGTGTTTACTGATATCTCCAGTGAGAGAACCAAGCTCCTGCTTTGCTTTAGCCTTGAATGCATTATGTAAATTCAGGGCTGTCAATGAGAAGGGAGGCATCACAGTGCTGCTGGCCTACAATACCCACTGGAGAAAACAAAGCTGAATTAAACAAATCAAATGTCAGCCTCTCTCTAAACAAAGTGGAAGGTAAACTGTTTATACATATGGCATGACAGGCGCGCTAACATCTACTTCATTTTTCACAGGAGAAACTGTCAGTGGCATTTAATGCCCCTAACAGGGGAGAGCTGGTCCGATCTGTGAATTCGCTTGACAGTTCATGCAGAGATGACGGAAGTGCACTGCTCGGCGAGCGAAAGGCCAAGGAAACAAGACATCTCTTGAATCACAGATGACATGAAGAGGGTTTAGAACAACTATATTTGCATGATCTTCAGGTTATTTTATAATAACAGGCTCTGAACAATTCATACTTCTTTTCTATTTCACGTAGAATACTTGGACCCTGATTTTCTCTAAAGGAATTGTGAAATTGTACATGAGTTCAGGGTGTGCCTTCCTCAACTCCCTTACAATAGCCATGAATAAAGTAGCAAAATGGAGTTTCTTCATATGGGTAAATCTTTCGGTTGTAAAGATGGATTTTGTGATGGAAGGAACACATCACAGCTTCTACCGAGACTGCCAATGTTATCACTAATTGATGACCGCTTTGATGTTCTTACTGAAATAGACTTACAGGCTGATTTAAAAAATAACATTTCAATCAAAAGTAAAATGCATCACTGGACTGTATTCTGACATGAGACCTGCATTTCTGACCTTCTAACATTATAATATGCACCCATATACCCACATCATGTGTATATTTTATATAGAGACTTTAGAAACATGTATTTGCCTCCAAAGAGACTGATTTTTAATAAAGAAAACATTATAAATTATTAGCTTACATTTAGAGAAATCACAACCTACACAATATCAAACGTTGGGCTCTCAAGAGTGTTTTATAGAGATGTTTTCAAATTCCAGAGCTTTTCCTCAGACCTACACTATCACGTGGTAATGTGGTGGATGAGTTAAGGAATGCACTAGGAGGCATGGGCCCGCCCGTGACTGGGGAGCAGTTGAGCCACATGCAATCTGTAGAGTTTTTCTCAAAGTAAATGACCGAAAAAAAGCTAGGACTACATGCACATCTCTCCACCCCAACCCCAGAGGCAGCGGAGGCAGCGAGCCAGCTTGCCATTCTGTTATTAGGGTTAACAGAAGAAATCACTTAAAATATGTCACATGTTTTCAATGATCAAAACATGTCTGTTCATTTACAACCACACCCCAGAAAGAATGCTAACCAAAGACAAAGCTTATGCTTAAATGAAAACACTTCCTGAAGTCTGAAACACTTCTTCAAGTCTGTTCCTTTTTGCTATGAAACTGTTAGCTTGTACAGGAGAGAGTGTGTGAGGTTGCTCCCAGATGCCAGAATGAGCCGAGTGTCAAAATCAAGTGAGCTGAAATCTTTTTTGCAGGTGGACGGTCTTGCTCTCACTTTGTCAAAAATGCAACATCCGTGAGGCACAATAAGGTGAAGCACAATGAAGCGAGGCATGCCTGTAGTTAGCACACATGATCTAAACAAACGACTTTCCGTCCCTTTTTATGGCACAGAGAGGTCTAAAACACACTTTCCACCCAACTGCATGCCTATTTGGAGATAATTTTGCTACCTGACTTTCTAATGAATGACACAGTAACAGTTTGGTTCAACAGTGCACAGGAAAAAACAGCTTTTTCCAAAGCAAATATATTTTGCTCTGAAAACTGCAAGAGAGAGCAAAATAAACTGAATGTCTGGAGAAATGTGCTTTGCAAGTTATGGGAATGTTTTGTACCTAGCTATTGTGTAGTGAAGATAACATCACAATGAAGGTGGCTATGCTTGCAAAAGTGAATTCAAATGAGTTGAATTATAGCAATTTATTTGTATAGACTACCATTGTAAGAATACTGCTTTCTAATACAATGTAGGTTACCTTAAAGTTTAAGTGGCTTATTATTTTATTGTAGAAATACAAGTAGCTTCTAATCCTTCAAGTTGTTCCCAGAGGCTCAGAACCAATTAGCAAAAAATTAACAAATACATGACATTTAAAAACAATAAGAAGCTAATTAATCACAGCTCACTTTAAGGTTTAGAAACAGCTACAGTAGAGTAGGTTTGAGGACAAAATCCCAACTTAAAAAGTGCATTACTTGCCACATGAATCAAGCTGTTAATAATTAGAGACTTAGTATAAGATATTGTGTTAAGCTGTCCAGACTGTAAAACACGGTCTCGGAGAATGGCATGGCATTTTCTGCATTTCATTTTTCATTTATATTACACAGGAAGAATCATAGAAGTTTTGAAGTACAATTTATTATAGAGCATACATTTTTTCCATCTGTATCCTCCTGTTTCCCTTTATAAACTGTTTTAATAAAATTTGAATTAGGATTGTGGCAATCAATTATATGGTGAGGGGGACTAAAAAAATCCCAGATTTATCTTGTGGAGGGTGGGCCCCTTACAGGACAGGTTTCCCCCACTAGGTGAGTGTTCTAGGAGCCCATCTGTATCAGTGTGCCAGCTGGCGTTGTTGTGAGAGGCTGCATTAAGCTTCAGGGAACTGTTTTGGAGACTTTTTCAATGCGTTTGCCCATTTCATGATGGGTGATTTACCAGTGCACCTGCCCACACTGCGCTGAGTGTTCAGCAGTTTTTGACCAAAAATGGTGTGACCCCTGTTTTAGGGTCAAACTATTTTGGTCAAATATATGACCCCTCCTTATTCACCTGTTCCTACCCTGAGAGGCTTTTTTTTTGTTTCCCCAGATGAAAAAAAGTCCTCAAAGGGAAATGTTTTGCCAATGCGGAAGAAGTGAAATAAAAAATGGCAGGAGAACTAAAAGGCATCAAAATCAACAAGTTCAAAAACTGTTTTTAGCAGTGAAAAAAAATGTGTGGATAAGAGTACTGCATCAAATGGAGTGCACTTTGAAGGTGACAGAGATCTAAACATGTAAGAATAAATACACAATTGTTTATTAGTAAATTCCATTTTGGGGGTCTCCCTCATATATGTCATATTTTCAAATAAATTTGAATAAGAAACACACTCACTCATACTGTACCCAATTCTCTTCCTCTCTGTGCCTTGTTTTTTCAGTTGACATTTTGTTGTTAATTACAGTTATTTAGTTGTCAAAACTCACAGCTTAGAATTCCCTATGACTCTGCATCAACAGTCACAGCTGTCATTAATTTCTCCTCTAGTTGTCACATCAGTAAATGTGCTGAACATGGACTGAATGAAGACTGAACCCCTGTCTCTCCCCTGGAATGAGGTCTCCAGGGCTAGTGTGGTGGTGAGAGAGGGTGGTCTCTGTGAATCGGGTTTTAGATTCATTATAAATACAGATCTACATTCTAGAAGTGCCTAACTTCATAATGAAAGATGATCATTAGGGAGATTAAATGGATGAAGATCCAGATGGTTGAAAAATGTTTTTAATAGTAAGAACAGAAGGGAGTCAGATAGAAAGTGTTCTATTATTCTGTCCTCAGTTTAGCTATATGAATATCTGAAGACCCAAAAAAAAAGGAGTGGAGATATGTATTGAAGTCCCCTAACAAAATTTCAGTCTGTTCAAGAAGAAAATAAACACTGTGGGAAAGGGGCAAATGTATTCTGCAGTAAATAAACATGCAATTGTAAATATGTCTGGGTTTCGGGGCAGAGGTCTCTAAGAAGCCACCGTATTCCCCAACCCTAATTGGTGGCCATGCTGACAGTGGTGGCTATTTTGGCTCCGAGCTGAAGCTGGGTGCCTCCCCCAGGAGGGTCCAAAAGTGAGTGAGAAACCTCATTCACACTGCTAATCCTAGTGAACTGATGCCACCATAACTAAATCCATAGTAAATGATAATGTACTGTTACATCGATATGTAGATTAATTCATCCATGATATTTATAGGTTAGAAATCTCACCCTGGCTGGTGTGGCTCAGTGGATTGAGCACTGGCTTGCAAACCAAAGGGTCGTGCTGGTTGGATTTCCAGTCAGGGCACATGCCTGGGTTGCTGGCCAGGTCCCCAGTAGGGGGCGCGCGAGAGGCAACCACACTTTGATGTTTCTCTCCCTCTCTTCCCTTCTCTCTAAAAATAAATAAAATCTTAAACAAAAAAGATGTCTGAGTCAAAGTTAAATAATCAGTTTGGATATAAAGCCATGCTATAGGATGGCAGATTTACAAATGCTCCCCGGATGTGGATGAGTGTCCACATTCAGGATCTGGGCTCATCTAGACATTTGGAACAGACACAAATTGGCTTATGTGTGAAATCATCCCCACACAGCTGCAGGTGTCCTGTTCTGGAAAGTTGAGCAGGAATTAATTATCCACATCAGCATCTGAAAAGTTGCTCAGATCCCCCGTGCCTATTCTTTCTTCCCTCCTGTGTGCATGACGATAAAATCGAGCAGAATCCATATATCACAGTCAGCGTTTGTTCAGTCTACGCCTGCTCTGTAGCAGTAAGGATTTTGTTATATATAGCTTTACACTGACTAGGCTTTTTTGGTGCGCTACCTTGAAACTATTTTGAATATAAATTTTGAAATAGAAAAAATAGCTCCTTCAGGCCTCCCTGAGCCTAGCAATTAAGATTTCTAGTAGTTAACTAGCTGGAGACTAGAAATTCCACCCTGTGTGTAGTGTATGCGTACGTTACGTCCCTGCACTCTACTGAAGCGAGAGACAAACGCTGGCTTCCACTGACTACAGACATACTGAGCAAAGCTTCTGAGCACTATTCACTGTCATGGGCACACGGGAAACACCAGTGAACAATGTAGACGGACAGTACATCCTAACGAACTGACATTCACGTGATTCTAGAAAGACATTCCTCTAACATTCAAGGCATTCTCTGAAACTCTCCCAGAACAGAGAGTTTTGACTCCTCCAAATGCAGCTTCTGCTGCTAAGACCTTAACCAAGACGATGATTATGTGATACGGTTCTAATAATACATTCACCAAGCTCACTGAAGGGTGAAGTGGCCTGTGCACATCATTACTTTGCCAACACTGAAGGTCCTGAGAGAAACAAGTTAGTTCAGGGACTCAAAACGCAAAATTTTCTCATTTCCTGGGAATGGAAAACCCTTTACGTAACTGTGTCTTCACTTCAAGTATTATATTGAAGTTATCTATTTTGAATCTAAATCTTTCTGAGAAGCTTCTTTCTGCACGCCAGGACTTACCCCAATGCCTGACATGGCTGAGGACTCCGACTGTGGACTGAACTGTTTTTTCAGATGAAACTCTTTTTTAATGATGAAGATTTACATACCACTTGTCCATAGCACCTACTCAAAAATCTCACATTTTTATGCTCTTCTCTCTGAATACAGAACTTAGCATAATTTAAGTACTAAGATACTCATATTTTATAACTGATTATCAGAAACCTGTATTACTACGTTCTGTTAGCCCAAATGCCAGATGAAAAAGGCATGTGATTAGTGATCTCGGTGGCGGGATGTGGTAATATATAGATACAGTTGTGGTTATCACCACTGACAAAGAACTACCCACCCCAATGCGTTACCATCGCCAGTGATGACATAAAAGGGATCATAGAAACTAAACTTCTAACATAGCCTGTCAATACCTAGGTGATGATGGTAACTGAACAGTCCAGTGAACATCATTATTGCAAACAAAGGGCAGGATATTGGGAGGTTAAGATATTGAAAATCAGAAGGAAGAAAAAACACCCATAGTTTCCCACCACCCAGAGACAATTACTGTCAACTTTGTGCTCTAATTTAACATCACACTTGACTTCTACCTTTTTAGTAGAATGAAAAAGTTAATTGCCTCTGTAACATTTGAAGGTTTATTCATTGATAATGAACATACTGATACTGCTAACTGTGAGCAGAAGTGGGTAACAAAAAATCAAAGTGAGTAACTAAGAAAAAATGGGGACCGAGTTGTTTCGTTTGAAAATAATAGCGTAAGAAAAGTTGCCGGCCACTTCTAGAATACAGCGGCATAAAGAATGTCCACCTCAGCCTACCCTCATCACAGTTAATAGACTAGTCCAATTGGCAAGTTGCATTTTTTACGTTTAAGCTCTTTGGCAGTGAGAAAACTATGTGTTTGGCATTTTATCCACAATTGGTGGAGGTCTGAAGGTTCACAATGTAATACTCCAATTTCATACCTCACATGTGGTTGCATGAAAAATAATAAGAAATCAGACATGCTTGCTAAGTTTATTTGCCCATATCAATATATTTGCACAAGAAAAATAGTTTCCCAAGAGAAAATGGAGTTAGGGCGAAGAAAATAAACAAATTATGAGTATGATGTAATTGGGTTTGGAATGCGCCAGATAAAATCAGTATGTTTTCTTTTAAAAATAAATTGAATATAGCAGTATACAGATATTGGAATTAACTTGGAGTGAAAGTCACTTTACTTTTTTAACAGCTTGGCATAATATGTCCATGATGTGTAGCTCTTACAATTCTGTCTCTTCACATTGCAAGGAGCACCTAATATACGTTGACTACGATATGACAGGTGCTCTGAAAATACCAGTTTTAACACAGTACTATGCCATATTTTCTGATAAAGAATAAAAGCTATTCAAGTTTCAAAGTATGAGGATTAATAGGAGCTAAATAAAAGTGACAAATGCCCTATAAATACATTATTGTTTAATGTATTTATATAGGATTATTTTCATGAAAGCCATTACAAGCGGAGACATTTATAAATAAAAGTTCCAAACATTGATAGCACTTGCCATGTTACATATAATGTATTTTGCATCATTCAATCATTGTATCTTTCCCACTTCCTCATCCCAATTAACAGTTAAAAGAAGTAATTGAGGGGATTACTCCTTTGGGTATTGGGAGGATCAATGTCACTGCACTCAATAATAACAGCATTTAAAAGACTTCATTTTTTCTGTTGTTTAACTGGTGAAAATGCATCTACACAGTCAGCACTTGACCTCTAAACTGTGTTCTGCATTCTGACAATGCCTCCCCATCTGCGCGCTCCATCCAGGAGCGCCTGACTCTTCACAATCAGCTCCTCCGTGTTGTCCTTGCTAATTCAATGGGCTTTTCAGCCCTGCGGTTAAGGGAATAATAGGGCTTTTTACATATTTTCCTTCTTTGCTCTGTTGACAGACAAAAGTGAGTATTGAGAACAGAAAGACTTTCTTCTCTCATAATAAATGTTTCTTTTCAGTTTAACAGAACTGATCATTTCACCAATTTTTTATTATTATGCAAGTTTACATCTTAGGGGAATATGATATTACCTATTATTGCTGGGAATTAAAACTTTATTGCATATTAAAAATAATGAATTCACCCATGCTCTTCAGGCCTTAAAAATAGTTTCATATTTCATTACCTTTATAAATAAAATGTCTATTTAAATAGAATCATTGTGTCACCTTGTTCTAATAGTAACCCTTTTTATTATTAAAGACAATCTTGATTGTCCATGTGCTTCTTATAATAAGAAGACTTTCTGAACTTTTCCTATGTCAATATCGTTAATGACTAACTTGCAGGGGGTAAATGAAGTGCTATATGTTCATGTCAGTTATCTTTTCACATGTTCTTTTTTAAAGGTTTTATTTATTTGTTTTGCAGGCCAGTGCTCAATCCACTGAGCCACACCAGCCAGGGTATATATTCTTAATAATTTTAGGTATATGATCAATGAAAAAATGCTCCAAATATGATTGTGTAAAATATTTATGATTTTTGTTATTGTAATAATAATTCCAAAACCTTATTTTATTTGAATAACTCAGCACTAATTAAAAAATGAATATCTATTAACCATTTGTGAGATAAAAATTTATATCAGCCTTTAATAAAAATGGAGCAGTTTTAATATGATCCAAGGGTATCATCTAAAATAAATCTTAAATTATATACCTATTGGTATTTTATATAATGTGTCTTCTTTATTTTATATACTTATATCTTTTAAAGCACTAATTTATGAAAACTTACGGAATTTCTCTCATGTATATTATCTTTATATGTTTCAACACAACACATTCCAAGTCTTGGTCTTAATTAATCTTGGAAGTTTGGTTGTCCAAAATTTAACTTTATTACCCACTGAGAGAAGAAAGTGGATGAAAATGGTAAACTAGTATTATAACTGCATTACTCTGACCTTGACCATGAAGGCTAATGTAAGAGAAAAGCCAACTGAAACTGAGATTCATCACTTTAACTCCAATTACTGCCAGTCTGAAATACTAACTTGGTATGTGTAAATACTTATATTTAGAGCCTGTGCCAGGGTGTCCAGCCTTTTGGCATCTCTGGGCCACACTGGGAGAAGAGTTATCTTGGGCACACACTGAATGCATTGCGACACATCATCACAAAAAAGTCTGATAATGTCTTAAGTAAATTTATGACTTTGTGTTGGGCCGAATTCACAGCTGTCCTGGGCCACCATGTAGCCCGCGGGCCGCGGGTTGGACACCTTTGCATGAATGAAGGTAAAGTTCTCCCATACGGGTTATTATCGAAGACACAGTATTTCTCACCTTAAGAAAAACTGACTATCACTATTTAGGGCAGAGGAGAGGAACAAAACAAAACAGATAGTAATAGGAAGATACCTTTTGGTAACTGGGCACAGTGAAAACTTGTCTAACAGATGATCAACACTTTGAGATCAGTCATTTCGAGTTCTTTATGTTTTACTGGCGCTTGTGCCTTAGGCATTACTGGGATGGTCATCACTGATTGACTCTGTTCTTCCCCCTGAGGGGTGCTCAGAGGGGAACAGTTACTGCGTACTCTGTGGTTCCTGATATCGAATCAAAAATAACCTCACAATGAAACATACACTTTGATTTCCAGCAACATGTCAAATGCAAAATATTGCTTGACCATTTAAACAAACTCGATTACAAAGAAGACATTTTCCATATGGAGTGGATTATGAATGAGTAACATCAAGTAAGCTCATTTTTCTGAGGATAGGGATTGGAATGCTAATTGTTCATATATACAGCACTGAGGATATAGCTACAAGATGTTTGAATTTCTAACTATTTACCAGTTTCCTATGGTTTATCACATCTATTAGCATTTTACAAGAATAACTGGACCGAGTTCATGAAAATATCTAAACGTCAATTGCCCTGATAGATCTCATATACAAATGGAACGATTTTTAAATGGATCATGACTTATATGGTGCTAAAACTGAAAAGAGACATAATTTAGGGATGATCATCTACATAATCAGTAAACTTTTAAGAAGGGATATTTTCCCAATAAGCAAAGAGAAGCTATCACTTGTTCCACACATGTAGGCACTCTGTGTGAAATTCAGAGACTGTACAACTCTGAAAAAAATCAAATCAATGGCAATAAAGGGACGAAGAAAATATCATCTTCTTCTAAACAGTATATAAAATGAACAGTGTATGAACTGAATATCTTTCAAAAGCTAAACACTGTGTGTTTCCATCTAAGACAAATTTCAAAATTAAAACAATAAGATTTTCAGGTGTATTTGTTAAAGTTCATGTTACTGAAGAAAAAGAGAATGAATAAAAATGTGTGTATAAATATGTACAGAATCATTCTGACAACACGGAAGTAGGGTGCTTAAATACTTAGTTATAAATGCTTATGCAAAATATGCTGTTATAAATAAGATGTGAGTAGCATTCAATTTATAAACAATTCTGAAGCTTAGTCTAAATCATCTATACGTAAGATTCTGCAGCAATCATGAACACATTCATTTCTAAAACCATTAACTGCAAATTTTAATGTTAGGCATAACCTCTGCTGACAAAAAGAACTATGGCATTTGGTTGTGTATAATGCGAGCCCACATTTTTGACCCAAACTTTCAGGAAAAAAAATCTTTTGTTTTCATTTTTTAATTCAATTTTTATTTATATATATTTAGATACTTGTTTTTTGTATCATAAAGGCATTTTAGCATTCAGGAATTAGCATAATGTTATTTTTAAACATATTATGATATAAAGAGTTTTATGTAACCAGTAATTGCAAAACACAAGAACAGGTACAACGTATTTCACGTACTGCCTGTGTATAATGCGCGTCCTCATTTTCTCTCAAATATTTGGGCAAAAGTGTGCATTATACACCACAAAATATGGTACTTCTGTGTCTGAGGTTTCCAGCCATGTCTCTTCACACCTCCCCTCCCCTCAACCCCCCACAGATTTCAATTATACAAAGTTCCTGGAAGACAATTGTTTCACATGCTCTCATTCAATGTCCGAAGAACTGTGGTGTTACTTTCAGCTCAGAACATTATACAAACTGACGCGCATGTGTGATGTGGGTTCAGGTCAAGTAGAGTGATCGAACCCTAACCCTTGCAACACTGACTCAGAATATCCACAGATGCTGGGCATATGGCTTTGAAGGAAACCAGAGAATAGAAATAGTAAAACTAATTCAGTCTGTTGTTTCTGAAGCTATAGACAATGGTAACATGTTAGTATCGAATGTCTGCATAACCTTGCATATATATAATCCTATTTATTCCAACACAGTCCTTCTCCTGTGTGATATGGAGAATTTCTTAATTTTAAAATGAGTAAATGGAATAGGAAAGGAGTTTCTGCTCTAAGTCGCCTGGGTTTAAACTGCCAGACAGCTTCTTAAACTCTGGAGGGACAAAGGGATTAAGTGACTTGTTCCAACAGTGAACAGCAAGTAGCATCGCGGAGCAAACATCAAGTAATCCCCACAAGTCAAACACTGGTATTTTCCCTACTAATCCATAGTTAACACAGTGGAAATTAATAGATAATGTTTTCAGCTCTCTTTTAAATGCTCTATATCTACTCTCTTACACTTTAAGAAAATATTACATTCATGTATTCAGAACATGGGATTATGCAAATCATCTAGCAATGTATCTGACAGATCAAAGGTGCTAAACACGCGCAGGTACTCTTAACACTATGTAGGCAGTTGGACTGTGTGACAGAGGTCCTGTTAGGAAGTGAAGGCCAGAGACAAAGGAAATGAATCCAATTCCTGATTTTGAGGTTGGTTGAGTTTGGAGTACATTCCATTTCTCTTAATTTCACTACATCTCCCTGGAAATCACTGTGTCCCCTCCTTCAGAACATACTACATGCAAAATTAACTCAAAGAACATCACAGAATTAAATGTAAGACTTAAATGCATGTATTTCTTAAAGGAAAACAGCAAATTATGACTTGGGTTTGGCAATGAGTTTTTAGATATGCCACCAAAAGTATAAACAACAACAAAATTGGAGTTTATGGAATTTTAAAACTTTGTTTAAAAACTGGCCATATGAAAAGGATTACAACCCCTATTAAAGAATGAAAACCATATGCATATAATGGTACAAAGTATCGATGGAAAGAGACTGCATCCAGAATATACAGAAAACGCTTACAACTCAGCAATGGAGAGACAGATGACCCATTTAAAAATAGGCTAAGGATTTGAGTAGACATTTACATAGATAAAATATACAAGTGGCCAATAAGTACATGAAAATACGCTCAACATTATAAGTGATTAGGAAAATTCAAATCCAAATCATGAGATATTCCTTCATACCCACTATGAAGAGCATCAAATACCAAACAGAATTGAAAACATCCGTCCACACAAAATTAATGATAGCAGCATTATTCATTATGGCCAAAGAGTGGGAAGAAACAAATATCCCTCAAATGTAACTGGCTGAATACTATATGGTACGTTGATATAATGGGCTATTGTTCATTACTAACACTTAAAATGGTCAAGATGATCTATTTTACATCATATGCCTTTTACCACAATTAAAACAACCCCACAGGAATGGAAGCACTGCTGTGGTGAGCCTTGAATGTATTACACTAATTCAAAGAAGACAGTAACAGAAGATTCCAAACAAATCAGTTCATCTTATGACCCGGCAAATCTGTGGGGCTTCCTTCTGGGCTGATGACTGCACAGAGCTGACTGAACTCCACCGGACTGAACATTTTCAATGAGAAAATTTTACAATATGTAAATGATAGCCCAGAGAAGCTGCTGAAATTTATGTATCTGTCCGTCTTAGAGACATACTTCTGAAGAATGGACTAAGGAAAGGGAAAAAGAGCAACTTTGCCAAACCTGTCAGAAACCATCTCGAGAGAGTGTTCAAAGACACGTAAGGTGATTAAGAAAAGCATTTCACCACGTTTTTCTTCCCCAGAACCCAAACTGCCGTCTCACCATCAGACAGACACCCGACAACCCCAAATGGGTGGTCAGGCTGGAAAAAACAGAACACCCTCAACTTTGTTCAGTTCATGAAAAACTGTCACAGATTAGAAACATGACAACTAAATGCAATGTGCCACCTTGGATTAGATCTGGGATAGAAGAAGATTATTAGAAAAACTGGTTTAATTTGGTTAGTTCGATACCTGTGTAAAAGGTAATGAATCGTTTAGCTGCCAAGAATGTCAAACAAGGCCTGTGCAAGGCAGTAACGAATTTCTCTGTCCCTATAAAATTGCCGTAATCCATGTGGCAGTGTTAACGTAAATTCATCATGTCATCTTGTTTTAAAGAACAGATTTTGGATTATCATAATGTCATACACAAAGCCCGCAAGAGCCAGAGAATTTAGTGTGAGTTTTGTTGCGTGTCATATGACCTCAGGGAATTTAATCAATACACTAATTCTCATTGAAGGGTGAAGAAGAGACAATTAATTTACATGTTCCACATCTTTCCTTGACACACCTCATGCACTAAAAATTACCGAAGGATAACAAAGGAAATGCTTGTTCAATGTTTAGTGACAGAGTGTTAATTTAGACACAAAATAGCATTCCCGTGGTTGTTAAGATGCAAATGTTGTTGCCCGATCCTTTAAATGATATTTTTCTGTATAAATAACAATCAAATTCAGACTATTTATAAGGTGACCATACACGTAAAAGCCTGACCACTAAGAAAAACAGAATAAAAGCAGAAAGGTCCAATAGTTTTCATTAAAAACAGATGGGTAGGAGAGATACTATAACCATAGATTTATGTGCACCTATGTGCTAATTTCCATCAAGACTTTGCTGAGATTTTAAAATATGCAAAACTATGCAGATTAAACCCTGCTACCTGGCTTATCATCTTTACAGTTAGACACTAATTGAGTTAACAGAGAAGTTTGGTTAGAGGCCAAACTCTATACTGTTAGGGGACTGGAGTGTTCAAAACATACTTAATGGTGGTAAGCTTCTTTGATAAACTCATTAAAAAGTATCTCTCCTGACTTTTACCTTAAGCTATATATGCCTAAAAACACTGACAATCACAACAAAATTACATATCCAGCTTTATTTTAAAAAATTGACAGAAAAATATTTCATGGATTAATAAAACAAAAGGCACCTCTTGATTTGTATTTGGAATAAAAATACAATCAAATGAATGTTGCCTAAAGTTTAAGCAGGCATCCAGTAAAGTGGCATCCAGAAAAATAAGAGTAACAGAAAAATAATAATGTTATTTTTATATTAGCGTAATAGTGACCATCTACAATTGTCCAAAAGTGGTGCTAGTTTCTTTGATGCCTTAATTCATTATGTCCTCACTGCATTATATGAGGTGATTGCTACTGGTATTTATATTTTATAAATGCAGGAATAGACTTTAAGAGGCTAAAAGAGTCTTTGTTAAGAAGAAAGATGAGTGTTTATCTGTAATTTGAAATGCAAAGGCAAGGAAGGATTTTTACAGCAAGTCGGATTCTAAATTCTGTAAAGAGTCATTTAAAATAGATCAGGATTTCATATCCTAAGGCCTGAAAGAACTTGGAATGTCAGAAATTACCCCAGTTTCCAAGATAGTTTTTGACTTTCTTGGATCTCACAGGTCAAAGTTATTAAAATTGCTTTATTCAAAACTTATTTAGACATCTTTAAAGCATGGTCATAGCATTAAAAGTTGCTTTTCAAAGAGTAAAGGGTAGTGTGGTAGGCAGAATAATGGTAAACATTTTCATCCTAGTCCTTGGGATGTTTATGTATGTCACATGTGACATGTAACATGATGACAGGGACATTGAATTGTGGTTCAGAGGCAAAGGCAGGGCTGTGCGAAGCTTCAGAAGCATACACTCAAAATATATCAGCATTAAAGGCACCATAAGGCTACGTCTACAAGTACAGAGCCGATTTGATCAACTATTGTTGAAGAAATCATGCAAGTACTTATTTAATAATGAGTAATGTCTTATATCTGCACATTAAAAGTTGTTGATCAGCATCAAAATCAATATTTAAAAGAGAGAAAATGATTTCTTCATGCCGCATATCCTGCCTTCTACAATCAAGCTTTCTTTCAACAGCTATGTCTAGATTTATGACAAGACAACCATTCTAGAATGGAAACATTTTGTGAAACTAACCAGAAGTAACAGTTCTCGGCTCAGGATGAGAACTGATTTCAGTAATTGACTGCCACTGCGTATCTCTGTGAGAACTGTTTGCCACTAATTATACAGCTATTCAAGAGTAAATATTAAAACATTAAAACAAAACACATTTCTGTGTCTGGTTAATATTTACTTATGTGTTCTCATAAATTGTATGTCCCCAGGTCTATAGTCATATCTTTGATCTTCTATAATTTCCTTGCATATGTATTTCTTCTTCCAAATATTTTGCCAACTTTCTCAGTACCATTTGTTTAATAATTCATACCATCAGCTTTTGTTTTAATTATTTTAAAGTCATATATTAACTTCATGTATGCATTATGGTCAGCTTCTGCACCATTTTATTTTACCACATTGATCTACCAATTTGTTTTTATTTTTAAAGTCTTATATATTCTGACACTTGCTGTCCAGAATATTTCCTGTCTTTTCATTAGTTTTAAAAATATTCTTTAGATTTTAGTTTCATTAGAAAAAGCTTAAGAGGCCTGAACAAATAAATGTCTTTGAAAAATGTTTAACATGGGTTCTCTAAAATTTCTTATCTCTTCCCTCCTATCTTGCAGGATATTATTACATTTGGAGAGCAGCAACAACTTCTGACAGCAAAGAAAATACAACTTTGTTAATCTGGTGCAAATTCAAACTGTGTAAAACATCAGTAGTTAGTTGCTTTTTCCAAGCTGCAAACTGTGAAAATACACTTTCTAAATCTCACTTGGATTCTGAATAACAGCTAAATACTGTATTCCACATCCTTATCAATACAGTATAATTAGAGTACTGTATTCCTTATCAATGAGCAATGATATAATTAGATTTGATTATAGCTTCAGTATAAAGCATTTGCCAACTTATTTGAATGTTTTTCTCTTTAATGAGCACTGAATCTCATCACCTTGTAAGGTATTCTGTTTTGAGTTTGGTGATATTTTGGACCATTGATAAGTAACTATAAAGTGACTAAAATGTTTTAAATTGTCTCTGACACACATCTGGTATAGAAATATTTTACATTTGTTTAAGGTATTACAGGCTTTTATTTAATATGCTGAGAAATTCAGCTTCTGACATTCACATTAACTTTGAAAATTATATCAGTAATCTTTTAAAACTGAACTACCACTTTTTGCATGAACTGGGAGGTGGAACCTTTGCAGCCTGTGCCCCCACTTCCAACAGTGATGCATCCTGACTTATAAAACACTGTGCAGTCCACTTTCGAAATTAAGCCGTGCCACTGTGGCCTCCAGAGTAACTAGTGCCAATCAGTGCCTACTAAACCTCCTGAAGACTTTCAAGGAGCAAACCACCATGAATTGGGGTTCTTAAGAGACTCAAACAGATTAGACAGAGGCTGCAATTAAAAGTGTTGACTTTGATCTACACAATCCTCTGCTGCTTCCCATTCGCCATTTTTAATTGCCCATGGCAGTAAAAATTAACCAGAGTATTTTTCCCAAATGTTTTTTTCTTTCTTTGAATTTTGACCAGCCAGGGGGAAAATATTCTCAGATGAGCACGCACAAATTCAAGGGCTTCAAGGGCTGTTGCTCATTTGTTTGTTTTTCTTCAAGGTCTAATATCAAACGAACAAGTTCCGATGCCCTTTGTCTTTCTGTCAATTAATCCTCAGGCTCTGAGAAGCTGAAGTGAGGTTAGCTGAACTTGCTATAAAAAGAAATTTAAAATATTTCATCAATAATTTTTATGTTGATTATATGGAGGAAGGATGGTTCAATAAAATATATGACTGAATTTAATTTTCCATTTGTTTTTGCTTTTTCAAATGTATACCCACTACACAATTTAAAATTACATTTGTCTCTCATTTTCATTTCGCAGTACAGATCAAAATGAACGACAACCAATCACTTGAAATGGAAGACTCCTAGGCTATATTCTTAGATTCACATTTTACCTAAGAAGAAAGTTGCCTTTTCAACAATGTATTTTTGTGTGATTGTAGAAAAATGCCCATTTCTAAAGTATATTTCTAACACAAATTTGTGCCTCATAATTGGCCCAAATTTTGATGTGGCACCTGAAAACCTACGTAAAGAAGTATGATATTTTATCTTGTTCCATGTCAGTCAAATAGAATAAGTTTCACAACAGTTCAGAGAAGAGCGATGTGTATGATGAGGTCTGTCCAGAAAAAGTCCAGCCATTGTTAATATAACGAGAATGGTTTGTGTGACATTGATGTCACCTGGTAGCCAAGGAAAGTGGACTGAAATGCACATGTGTGAACAACGGTGATCTCACTGTACCAGTCAGTGGGGGCGGTAGACACTGCTGAGTGAGCATGTGTCCTGTGTGGTTGTCACATTCAAAAGGACTGAGTGGGTAGAGCAACAAATGTGCATCCAACTTTGTGTTAAGCTTGAACATCCCTCTACAGAAACTATTCAGATGACTCAGAAGGCCGCAACTATGGGCAACTGGTGATTGGCAGCTTCCTCACGACAACACACCTGCTCATGCATCACGTCTCGTCCAGAGTTTTTGGCAAAACATCAAATCCCCCAGGTGACTCAGCCCCCCCAAAGCCCAGATTTGGTGCTCTGCAACTTCTGGCTTTTCCCAAAACTAAAATCACCTCTGAAAGGGAAGAGATTTCAAACTGTTGATGAGATTTAGGAAACTACGACGGGGCAGCTGATGGCACTCGGGAGAGCTGTGTGAGGTCCCCGGGTGCTTCCTCTGAAAGGGACTGAGGCGTCCTTGTCTCATGGACAGTGTTTCTTGTACCTTCTTCTATAGAGGTCTCCATTTTTCACAGTACACAGCTGGATACTTTCTGGACAGACCTGGTATTTCTGGTATGAATAGGGCCACAGAGGTGGGTGCTAGGTAGAGTAATATCTACAGTGGAAATAGTGCAGCTTGCACAGTGGGAGAGGAGGCTAGAAAAGTAGGCACAGGTGACAAAGCAGTTAACTTCCTCAAGGACAACAGGACACGCAGGAGCTGAAACTATCACTATTATACTAAAACATGTTCCAAAAAAGGAAAGTACACTTGCAGACGAATTCAATGAAAAACATTAATTTACAAATGTTTATTAATATAGAGTGTCCTTAGGAGGACAGACAAAAGAATTGCTCTGAGTGAATCGATAAGTATACACTGGGTGGGGCAGAGGTTGATCTACAGTTGTGAGGATGCCCAAAACAGAGTCGATTCTTGTGTTTTTATTTATTCATTTTCATATCATTTTCCATATGAATAACTGTAAACCTACTTTTGCCTCACCCTGTATTTGCAATTTCTTCCCTAGGGACAAGTAATGTCGCCACATAAGCATAGGCGATTTTCTTACTGCTAATGACTTTCATGCACATATGTCATTTACTGCAAAAGAAAGAGCCTACTTCCTTGTATTGAAGAAAATAATGTCATTTCTGGTTGTCGGTCAGCCTTCAACAGAAAAGTTGCATGAACGAGATCATCCCCGTTTTGTAAATGTGTGATTAGAGTCACATATTGTTTCTTGTCTTATGTTTAATAACATGCAATATGCCTGAGAAATTGTATAATGTGAAGTCAATAGTAATGAGTCTACTCAAGTGAGCTGCTAATGGAAAGCGGTTATACAAAATATGGTATGAAAATTATCATAATATATAACCACAAAATGCACTAGGATATTTCAGTGCAGCTTCAAGTCAAAGCCCAACTGTATTATGAATATACTAAGTAAATTACAGAAAAATTTAAAGTATGGTTTTAACTGTAATGATTATTACACATTGGTGCACCAATGAAGGTGGAAAAGCTAAGTAATATTAAAGTCTTACACAGGTAAGACAACTGTCGGTGTGTCCCATGCGTCTGTGCCTCTGTTTCTATTTTGTGTGTCAGTTTATTTTGTTCATTAGGTTCCTCTTATAGGTGAGATCCTATGGTATTTGTCCCTCACCACCCAGCTTATCTCACTTAGCCTAATGCTCTCCAGGTCCATCCATGCTGTCACAAAGGGTAGGAGCTCCTTCTTTTCTATGGTCGAGTACTACAGACCACAGTGGTTCTATGCACTCATCACTACACCTGTGAATAGCTATGATCAGTTATGGTATTGTCACCGCAGATACGACCAAGCCCCCAGGGCCCCGAGAGAGCTGCAGTTGCTGAGCAGTATCTACCAGGTGGAGACAAAATGAGAAGCACACTCAACACTCTCGCTTTCACCTGAATTCCCCACGTCAATGTTAACTACTCAAGCCTTTCAAATAGAATACGACGTTTAGCTTGGAATTCCATTACTTACGTGACAGTCAAAAAATTACAATGGGCATTACAGCGCATTATATAAAATCTCAAGAAGGCGACTCCAACGGAATATAAAAGAGACCAAAGCAACATTTTATGAACATTTAAAGTACCAAAACATGATAAAGCATGCTGTTAGTTTTGATGATATGTCAAAAAATGATTAAAAGTGAGGTTCGGCACATACTAATTTTAAATTTTTATGACTGATTTCAGGAAGATTTATTCTTTGAGTATTACTTCTACTTGGTCAAAATATCAATAGATTGCAAAAGCATATTTCCAAATAAGTGTATGAAGTGAAACAAATCCTTTTTAAAAATAGCAATGGAACAATATGACAGATATGAAGTAGACAATAAAATGGGTGCATGTTCTCAGAGAGTGCAAATCTACAAAACATCCAGCAGCAGTGTAACACTCTATCAGCACAGTAAAACTGTATACATTTTAACTGATTGCTCAAACTTCACATTTAAAGAAATTTCTTTTCTATCAACCTTAACTTGCATATATTTACAGATAATCTATACACTATCATTTAGCAAAGAAAAGGCCTATTATGTCCAAGTTCACAAAGAATGTAAATTTGGGTTACTTTGTTAGGCATGTGCAAAACACGTGCACAACGTGCAATTTACAGATCAAATATCAATAAAAATGTAAAGTGGAATTATATTTTTAAAGCCTCCTCAGACAAAATGCTGAATATATCTACAATGTCAGAGGAAAAATGAATAATAATTTAGGTCCGTAGGTCCTTTGAAAGTAACCGCTGTGAATTAAAAACTGACTATAGAGTTACTGTAATTCTGCTTTCTTGAGATTAACTACACATCACTTGGAAAGGGTGTGTACTATCCAATCAGCTGAAAACCTTTCCTACATATCAGTGCATTTTAAACAACTACAAATGTGTTTCAAGCAAACAGTTGAAATAGCAAAGGCCAAAACTTCTGAAAACACACACAAATTAGCGACACACTTGAAAATGGCACATGCACCATGACACGTATGGTTTGTGGTGACTCTACCTTTCTTTAGTCCAGGAATGAAAGCTAAAAAAAAGAGTTTAACAAAGTTAAACGTGATAAATATTTTCTCTCAGTCTCAACACATTAATTCATGTAAACAAGTGTCAATGATAATATATTACAATATATTTTGAACTTCACTTTGCAAAAACTCAGTCGATTTTCTAGCTTCATTTCCTATGACAGCAAAGTATAATCTTCTGGTGAAATTTTAGATTCTCTCTCGAAGAGGAAGTGCGGTACAAGGGCAAACATGTTTTTGACCTAACAGGTTTCTCTGCCTGCAAATCTGATGTGGAAAACAGTTGTGGGAAAAACCAGTAACCAAAAGAGGGTAGCATGAGGATGGCCCAGTGAAAGTCTTTTTACCTTGATGGGGACACTTTTTCTATAACCCAACTATTTTCACAACGAAAATATGTTTACATTATATGTTTACTAAAATGTCATTTCACTTGCATAATTACAATATGGGAGAATGGGGATCGTTGCCAATTTCCACATAAATAAATGTAGGCATGGCATTAACTGACTTCCTTCCAAACACTGTGAGGTACTGCTTGACTGAGAACCAACAACAGTGTATTTTGAAACAAAATGATGACATGTTTATAAAAACTTGGATATGTGTTGATCTGGACAAAGTCCCTCAAATTCATTCTCAGTAAAATTTAAGAGCAGCAATAAAAATGATTTCCTGATGCATGTAAAGATAACAACTGTAAGATAAGCATTTTGATCTTGTTTGACAATCTTTTTGAATACATTTAAAACACTATGAAATTAAATACATATTAAATGCTCAGAGATAGAAATGTGAAGGTGACAGTACTGTTTCTCAGGGTTAACGAGAGAAGAGTGCAAACGTTTTAAGTGTCATTGCCACAAACAGTACATTTCTTTTGAATCACAACATAACCAATATAATTTAATGGTAACACAAGTGGAAGTATAAAAACAGCGCTTTCGCAAGATACTTTAGGTAGGAGTGATCATCTGAATAAAATTCCACAACCCGCAGCCCTCAAACAGTGGTTCTGCTTCAGTAAGGACTGTGAGTGGATGCACACCACAGGCAAAATATTCTAATTTAGTTTTTGAAGCAATAACTAACTCTTGTAATATTTAAATGTACCATTTTCAAATACACTGCCTTCAATTTCAGTGCCGTCTACACCTAATTATCAAATCCTTTTTCATTTGGTGACTGGAAAGGTCAGAGGAGGTACAAACAAAAGAGCAAAACAGGTGACATGACAATAATAAAAATGAAAACAAACACATTTAAAAAACCAATCCCAGGAGACATTTAGCTCCCATGCTGAAAAATGAGAATTGGGTCAGAATCCACTGAAGTCAAATGTTGATAATCTTTTTAAAATTCAGGACAATAAACAAATTCTGCATAAAAGTTTTAAGACTAAATCTGTGAAGCACAAATTCATCATGGGAAATGTGGTCCAAAGAAGGGAACATTTTCTCTGCTCTAAAGTAATAGTATATGCTAACACAGAAATGAATAAATGCATTCATTATAGTTCTAAAACTTTTCTTTATAAAATAAAGTCTATCTCCAAATGTATCCTTAACTTTCAAGCATCCACACTGCTCAGGATTTTTGCAAGATCAAAATAAGCACAGTCCCTGTCTTTGTAAGTACAGAAATAAAATGCATTAATTAATATAGCCAAATGTTATGTTATAAATGCTGGTGTATATTATCTATGTATAACTTAAAATGTCATTTTACTAATACACAGAATGAATAAGGCTAACAAGTTAAATATCTTTTCACTAAGAAAATTGTTTTCAGTTTATTGAATTTTGTGAGATTAAATTTATTAATTAACAAATTAAAACATAATGAATAGCTCAGATGTTATTTTTCCTTACACACTGCAATAATAATATACAAATTTAAGTGTGCATAAATGCTTACTTGCAAACATAATTGAGTTTCTTAAAGTATTTTCCGAATTATAACAAAACAAATATCTTAATTAGTAAATTACAGTAGTGGGATAATTGGATTAGAAAGTTTAAATTAATAAAATACACTTTATAATAAAAATGTAGCTCATATTTAAGCCACATAAAATAGCTAAAATTTATCATGAGAATAATACCAAACATGCTGTATTATTTATACAAACATATTTTAATATTTCCCTCATAATCCAAGCACAAATATTTAAGAACCCAATGCTCACTAGAGACATCTGCCTAAGTGTGAAAGGAAGAATTACTAATAAATAGATAATGTCTGAAAAGCTTGATGGTTAGCAGAGCTTAACACGAAATTGATACTGCTGGCATGGCATTCGTGCTTAATTTACCCTATAATTCCCACTTACTTCAATAAAGTAGTAACAGTTGAAGTTATTTTATCATGTGTAACTTCAGAGTCACATAATAAAGCTATTTTCATAAAATTTAAAAGGTTATACTTTTGGTGAGTAAATAACATTTTAAATGATATTTTAATTCTCACTTGAAGATATGATTTTATTGGTTTTAGAGAGAAAAGAAGGAAGAGAGAGAGGGGGAGAGAGAAACAGCAATGTGAACGTTGATCGGGTGCCTAATCATTTTTAGGGAAACTGTCAGGCGTCTTTGTCAGTAGAGCCAGTCGAAGGGTAATGTTTTCTATAAGTACTAATTGAATTAATATATGAACATTTATTCAATACATCATCTATGTCTCCTTAGCTTAGTACATGATACTACTCGTAATGCTTCCTGATACAGAGAAAACTCTGATTAATCAAGTTTCAATTCACCCAAAACCCGACATATGTTCTAACTTCTTATAGGCTGACTTTTGAGAACAAGGTCCTCAATTTTTTGCTTAATTATTTGCAGGGGTTTGTAGTGAAGGGCACAGAACACTCCAAAATCAGTATGAAAAAAACAGACAGCAATATACTTGATGATTGTACCCAATTAATAGGCCAAAATGTAGTTTCCTTTGAGTAATGTTAAATTTAAAGCATTCTACAGGATGTGCCAAAAGATCCAATTCTTCTCGATGTACAATTCCAACCACCCCAGTTCCTCTTCTGTTGATTGTGAAAGTAGTACGTTGTAGCATTATTGTACTTAATGTTAGATTACACAGAGTCTGAACCACAGAAAAAGTGTGGCTTAAATCAAAATTTTTGTTCAAATTGTGTGAAAGGTGAGGGCTACAAATGCAACAGCATATAATTAACTTTTTATTTACAGTGAAAGCAATGTTGCAAACATAAAGTAAATTTGTCATCTCTCTGGATCTCAAGTTTCTATAAAAGTTAATCTGTTTTGAAACACTCAGTTCAAAATTAATAACAGCCAGTCATAGCGGTGGCTTTCTTATAGAGGCATCAAAAATCTTACAAATTAAAAGGGAATATTTTCATTACCTATGTAATTAGCCTTTTCTGCATCAATAGAATATTGGTTCACCAAACTCAGGCCATATACAAAAGGGCTCCTTCTCCTTCAGAGTCTGGCAAAGAAAATACTGATGAAAATATGCATATGCCTCTCAGCTATCCAAAATGTTTGAAACAATTGCAGCTCTCAAACATTTCATACTCTTTAATGTTCAACCTGTTTTTAATAAGAACACATTAAATTAAGATCATTTTTAAAAAAGGCTGGGTGATGCCTCTGGTCTTTGGGTCCACAGAGAAACTGATTTTTAAAGCCTGTTCAAGCCTAACAAAAGACATGCCTGCGAGATACGTAAAGGTGAACAGAATGAATTAAAGTTCAAATCAATGTTTACCTGATATCAAAGGAAGTATGACATTTTTAGTTTTGTCCTAAATTATTTTGAAATCTAGTGCTTCATGCCAATATCCATGCATAATTGCTATTCATAGAATTGCTTGATTCTATATTTCAAATATCATGGATAAACCTGACATATGGAAATCTTGCTATATTTTAGGAATAAACATGAGGAGGCACTTTCCACGTGGTGAAGCACTGGGTGTCTACTGTGGAGAGCCAATCATCTTAGATGGTATGTCGATAAATATTTTATGTTGGCCAAAAACAAAGTATAAAAGATGTCAGCCGGAAACAGGAAAAGAGAACGAAAAGTAGAAGCAAGCTATTTCAAACTGAATTAAATAAAAGTTTATGTGCATAGGAAGAGAAGTATAAAGGACTTATTTTATCGCTTTGACAGATTAACTGACTGCACAAGACATGTTAAAAGGATTTTTGAATAAACCAAATGCTATCTGCCTTAGAAATCAGCTGCATGTTATGATTAGAAGACACAGATTTGAGATAATGGCTTTTTAGATGCTCAAAATATAAATATTATATTTTGGTGTTTGTAAAAGGAGTGCATATCATTAAGAGATAAAATATTGCTTCAGATCTACTTTTTGCATTATAAGGAAGGAAATATAAATCTTTCATAGAGTATAACTTTGATTCTGTATTCGCTTGAATTCATAAGTATTAATCTCATCCTTACTTAACTAAGTTTCTTCAAACATAAAAATATAATGTTTCTGCTTGCCAGGTTGGGGAATTGATACATGAATTAGGTCAAATATGCAGGTTAGCATTGCTAAGAATTTGATGGGAATTTAGCCTAAGAGAATCTAAACCATGATCAACCAAGACATTTATTAAAGTAATGATTATGTATTTAAAAAAATAAAAGATATATTCATCCTGTACAGTTCTGTGATGCTCACTGTGGTTCATTCCAATGCTCTAGGCAGGTCCTGTGATCCCCTGACCCCAAAGTAACAATGTTTTCTGGTGTGGGTTTTTTTTTTTAGATTTTATTTATTTTTAGAGAGGGGAAGGGAGGGAGAAAGAGGGAGAGAAACATCTGTGTGTGGTGGCCTCTCGAGTGCCCCCTACTGGGGACCTGGGCTGCAACCCAGGCATATGCCCTGACTGGGAATTGAACGAGCGACCCTCTGTTCACAGGCCGACACTCAATCCACTGAGCCACACTGGACAGGGCTGATAGCATTTTAAAAATGTCTAAATTTGATGACTACGTAGAAAGATAACCAAGCTCACTTGGTATGTTGTCTCTACTGATTCAATGTACTTTGCAAAATCGATACATGACTATTCTTCAAACAATCGAGAGGACAGTTCACCTTCCTAGACTTTCATAAAGTAATGCTGACAAGGATCAAATTCAGAATTGTTACTCATGACTACAAAATTATACACTATATATATAAATATCGTAGTTATATATATTACTATATAACTATATTGCTATATACTACTATATTACTTTATAACTGCAGTTATGTGAGATGTGGAAGCACAGATGAAACGTTTATCACAAAGCAAGAAAAATAAGTCATTTCACTACTTTACATTGACTTCAGAGTCAAGGAAGTCACTTGGTCTACAGCACTAATGTATAATCCCCAATTAATATTTCATTCTGCGTAAGAAGTGTCATTGCCGGTCACATTTATAAGATAGATTTAGGGGAGGAACTTTTGTACCTCAGATACAATTACAAATATTGGCAGCATAATTATAATTTTATGTAGTCATTTTCTAAGTATGTAAGGAAGCTTGGGAAAGAAGGGCTGAAAAGAATAAAGACAAGAGTATAAAAAGTAAAAAGGAGGCATAATATTGTATTGTGTCATAACCTATTAAACATAATGTTTTATATATAAAATTTGGTTTTGTCTTTAGATGCTCTATTTTGAACTATAGTGCTAAAATACAATCACGACAGATTCATCTTTGATCTCAAAGGAAGTTTTTGTTGTAGACATAAGAGAACACAGAAAGTGAGTCGTTAAACTTGCCCAAACTACCAAAGCTATTATTATTTGGACACAGATCGTCTACTTCTGATGCCTGTATTCTGTCTTATGGTAAGTGTTTTGTTTTAATAAATGAGTCTATACATTTTCTGAATCACCCTGCTCAGAAAGCATTCATTCTGGATGTAACTTATGTTTATTTATCTATCACTCTATCTATCTAATCTAGCTATCTATCCACAGCTACACACAAATAATATTAATATACGATAACATTCACACGTTCATATGAACTAAAATATAATTTCTAATAGTTCCTCAGTTTTTTAAAAGATTTTGTTTATTTATTTTTAGAGGGGGGAGGGACAGAGAAAGAGGGAGAGAGACATCCATGTGTGGCTGCTTCTTAAGGACCCCCCAGCTGGGAGTTCAACCGGCTACCCTTTGGTTTGCAGGCCGGCACTCAATCCACTGAGCCATATCTTGGGCCCAGGCTCATGGGGTCCCCAGCACTGTAGCTGAGATAAAATAAATTCACATGGACTACTGAGTCCTGTGGAGGAAAAGGGGCAGGGGGCTTCTGTCTCAAGAGAAGAAAAAGCTTCACTCCCTGCCTGGACAAGCTTTTATTGCTTTTCTGGGCACATTACATTGAGGATGGTCCTCATTTACTATGCACAGGTTCACTTTAGGTGGTTACCTTTTACAGATAACAAAGGAGAGGATGCCACTAATCACACCACAGAAGAAGGGTATTTGCAAATGCAAAGGGAAAAGTGGTTGAACCGATTACACTCCATCCTTGGCAGGTTCAGCATGGATTTTAGGAAGTTACTTTAAATATATGCAGTAAATGTTTGCTGCCTCAATTCAGGGTGAGGGAGTTTAAGCAAAAGCAAGTCTCAGAGAAGGCTAGGTACAATGCAGGCCTGGTTCCCCACGGGAGAACCTATCTGTGGGTGTGGGTCCTGTGCATCTCCAAGTGGGAGCTGGGCCCACGCCACACAGAAAGGTCTCCTATAGAGCCACACCAGCCAGGGCTAAAATTATTTAGTTTAATAAAAATCTATGTAAACTAATGAAATAGGAATGCAAAAACAATTGCTTCAAAGAAGGTTACATTTTTTAGAAAGACCTGTTAAAAGCAGGTTGCACAAAAATTGGTCATATGACTATGTCTGAACAAGATAACTGCAAAAAGTTCAGGGAGAGCACCATAAAACTCTAGAAGCATTTCATGCTCAGAAAGCTTCTCAAGAATGTTTCAATATTCACTGCAATTTATGGGAAGCAAACAGGAAGTTACAGATAATGTATTAGGGCCGTGGTTTGTATAATAAACGTGATGTATGATCCGTGGTCATATATCCAAAGAAAATGCAAAAGCCCTACATCAAGTAATGGAAAATAAATGTACACTCATTTGTTTCAATTCTCTGTGGATCACACATATTTAAGGTATACATGCATTTTTAAACAGTTTACTTTTTCATCTCATTTCTTCAATAAACCATCTTACCACTGGTCCTTACTGAATCTGTTAAAGGGTTTCCTATTAGAATTGAATGTACTTATATTATTATAAATAAAAATCCTTCTAACCAAAGGTTTGTTAAACTTGTGAAAAAAATTTTAGCTCTAATTTCTAGTGTTTGTGTTTTAATTCTTGGTGTGTATGCATACATGTATTTCCATGTGAAGAAATTTTTCCCAGTGGTCTGGAATAAATATAATTTAACAGACTTTATTGTTGCCATTCCATGAGCATTATGAGAAGTTATTATTTATTCAATGTGATGTGAAATAGTAATTTTTTAAATCACACAAGTATATATTTTCAAATAAAAATGCTACAATACACTTAAGTTTGTTACACATACTGTGTACCAATAACTTTTTTTTGCATGTTTCTTATCCCTTCAACAACTATCTGTGGTAAATGTTATTTCATTCCTATTTAATAGATGAGAAACATAGCATGAGCCTCCAGAATGTTCTCTGGCCGAACAGCCTCTTCTGTAGGTTTCAAATATAATTTTGAGACTCTGGTTTTTAACCCATTGTGCTAGCATTCCACTTTGGGGTAACTTTGTACATGTCATCTATTCTCCAGCCCCAAATTACACATCTACATAATGGAGTGTATAGTGTCTTAAATATTCACTTTAGCATTAAAATATTTTTGTGTTCTCACAGGAAGGACAAATTGTGAATCAGCTGGTTGACCAGAGTCAAAGGAGAAAAATCATTCAACTGAATCATTTATTAAAATTGGTGGTAAAGAAAATTGAAGCTATTATATTAGAAGTTAACTAGAAAGTGTTTGTCCTTTTCGAATATCTGCTTTGTCCCAATTCTGTTTACGTGACTAATGTTTATTCATACTGCTTACATATGAAATGTCGAAATACAATTCCTGTGCTGTTTACTAAGATTTTTCTCTGAAATGAAAATTCTACACCCTACTCATAGGTTAATTATTATACACCATCACAAATTACCTAAAGATAGGAAGCATGCTCATGTTGGTCTTTCTGTCTTCAACCCATTCAGCTAGTAGACGAACATCAAACATTTACTTGTTCAGCTTTGCAAGCTGAAGCAAAGACTTGTGTTTCATTTGAAGACAGTTTGGAAAAGCCCCATATGCTACATCACATTTAAGGCCTATCTGAAGAATGTCAGAACCATCTGCAAATGAAAAGATTTTGTGTGAGTCATTCTTAAAGGATTTGCAAATATGTTGCTATATATTTTTAAATGTAATGCTTTTGTCAGATAATGAACAATAAAATCCAGGCTATAAAAAGTTAATGAAAATAAATTTCCTAAGCCAATACTTATATATACTTTTTAAAAAGTTTATTTTTCAAAATTCTCACACTGGGAGTGGTTAATTAAAACCTGCACCCTCCCCTCCTCGGCAAATTGTTTGGTCTATAGGCCTATTCTCTTCAGTTCTCATGTAAAATTAAAAATATTTAATATTTATCATATGATAAATTCAGGGCAGTTTTATATAATATTCTGAGTCTATTTAATCTGGAAAAAGGCACATCATTTGCACACCACATATGAAAGAGGAAAGGCTGATGGTGACCTAAAGTCAAATACTAGGTGATATTTATGCAATAAAGGACCCTTCCTTGCTCTTTCTTTGGTTAATTCTGCTTTATGCTCCCTTGAAGATAGCTTTCTGTTATTAAGTAATTCCATGAAATTGAAAACCTCACGTGGCTTTGGTGAAATGTTGATCCATGACAATAAGATAACATGACGTTAAATGAGGAACTTTGGTGAAGTTGAAAGCATTTGATAACGTGATTTTTCCATCAGGAAATAATAGTTCTCCTAATCTGGTCTTCTACCTCATTGTAAGAGTGACAATTTTTAGTTATTTGTGACACTACTTCAGATCTTACTTTCTTAATGCTTTTCAAATTGCTTTTAAATTATAGTTTATTGATTATGCTATTACAGCCATCCTGATTTGTCCCCCTTCACCCCCCCACTCCCTCAGGCAATGTCCCACCATTGTTCATGCCCCTCCCTGGCTCATGCGTTTAAGTTCCTTGGCTGCTCCATTTCCTACACTGTAGTTGACATCCCCATGGCTATTCTGTGACTACCTATTTGTACTTCTTAATGCCCTCCCCTCTTTACCCATTCCCCCACACCCTCTGCCCATCTGGCAAACCATCAAAAGCAGTTAGTTACCTACCGGGGAGCTCCCATAAGACTGTCAGCTGATTTCTCAAAGAAACCTTGCAGACAAGAAGGGACTGGCAAGAAGTATTCAAAGTCATGAAAGGCAAGGACCTCCATCCAAGATGACTCTACCCAGCAAAGCTATCATTTAGAATGGAAGGGCAGATCAAGCGCTTCCCAGATAAGGTCAAGTTGAAGGAGTTTATCATCACCAAACCAGTATTTTATATGAAATGTTAAAGGGACTTACCTAAGAAAAGAAAGATCAAAACTATGAATAAGAAAATGGGAAAAAAGACATATCTATCAACAATTGAATCTAAAAAACAAACTAAGCAAACAAAAAGAACAGACACAGAATCCTGGACACAAATCTTACTTTTAATTGTATCCAAGCACTTTATCTTACTCTAAGCTATTCCTTAGAGCTACCATAATCTTTAATTATAATTCAATTCAAAGTCCTTCTCTTTATTACTGGAAATAAAGAGCACTTGATCTTCACATATTCTATAATTACATCCTTGAAAATAGTTTGAGAATCACTTTTGAGTCTTTCTTTCTTCCAGTTCCCTTCAACTTTTCTCATAGGGTCAACAACAGTCTCCCAGCAATAGAGGTAGGGTGTCAAAGCTTTTCCGTTTCATGTAGACTTATAATTTTCTAACATGGTCCAGAGTTCATGGTACCAGTTTGTTGCAAATGTGCATTCAGGCATCACTCAATCTATACTGTAATTTGGTGATATTTAAATCATTGTTCCTAAAAATTGCTAATTTTATCACATAATGAAATAGAAAATAGATTCAATACACATGACTGGTGGATCAAAAACTACATTATTGTGCTGAAACAGCACATAAATAAAAATTTTCTCAATTACATCATAGTGAAGTTTTTCCAAATTGTCTGTACTTAAGGTCACTGTCAATAATAAACAATTTGAATAACTGTATTTAAGATCTGAATACTATACCTCTCATTTCCTCATCCTCTAAATAGGAGCTAATAAATTTACCAATAAAATGTGATTCTCTTAGGAATTATATTATTAAATTTATAATCTAACTTTTTCAAGTGGCTTCCAAGCAATTCTTTAATTGATGTGCCTTGAAATTAAATTGAAGAATCATACCTGGTGTGAACTAATGACATCCATGCTGGCATTAATTTGTATTTTGTATCATTTTTTCAAGTAATTTTTGGTATTTAAATATATGAAATGTCAATAATTGCAAGATATCATTGGAAGAATGGTTTATAAAAAAAGTTAACATTTAGCATTCTTTAATGTTAAAATCAAGACTTGTACCTGTGATTTCAAATGGAAAAACAGGTGAACACTCCATAATAAAACAGAATGAAATTGAATAAAAACTAGCTATCACAGCATTGTTTAAAGATAACACTTTAGACTCCATACTTATATATTATATTCTAAAATATACAATAGTTTTTGGATATTGTTTTTAAAAAGTCTTTAGTCTTCCAAAGTTTGTGAGTATTGAGTTTTATTTGAAATTATCCTGCTTCAAATGTGTCTGATGCATAAGTAGATGATGCAAAGAAAAAACGGGGAGGAAGGGGAGAAGGACACAAATAAAAGGGAGAGAGCGAGCTGAAATTCCAAAGTTGACATTGCTTTATACACCTAAACCTGTACTATCAAGAAGTTCACAAAATGTCTGTTTAAAGTGCTGCAAGGCATGATTATTTACATAGCATGTGTCTTTTTTTATTGTTGTTCAGTTACAGTTGTCCCCATTTTACCCCCATTACTCTCCTCTGCCCTACCCACCCCTCCTCTCCCACAATCCTCCCCTGCCCCCGCCATTGTCCTTGTCTGTGGGTCCTTGGTAACCTTTCCCTTTCTTTCCCCATTATCCCTCTCCTCCCTCCCCTCTGGTCACTGTCAGTCTGTTCTTTATTTCAATGTTTTTGGTCCTATTTTGTTTGCTTGTCTGTTTTGTTGATCAGGCTCCACTTACAGGTGAGATCATACCGTATCTGTCTTTCACCGCCTGGCTTACTTCACCAAGTAGCATGTGTCTTTAAATATCTAAGAAAAATCTTTTATGCTTCTAAACTGGAATGGTTTTAGTACAAAGTGCAAGCTGATTTGATCAACAACCATTCAAAAAGTGGCATTTTTACTGTATTTATTTACTTTTTTGTTTGATTCTCATATGGAGAAAGACCCTGTGCCTCCAATTCCAGATTTAGGTCACATTTTATGTCCTTTTAAGCTCTAGTATCTTATTTCCATATAATATGAATGATCAGAATCAAAGGTAATCACCAGGGCAATAAATGAGCTGAATGAATTTTATTACTGCAGCCCACCTGGTGTGATCACCTTTAGAGATGTGACCCGACAGACAATCCTCTTTCCTTCCTCACTTTTATGACAGCTCATAACCTCAGTTTAATTATGCAAATACCATTAATCCCTGATAGCACCTGAAAAGCCCAACTGAGGTCTGGATTATATATTTCTGCATTATCTGATATTCATTGAAGTTCCAGATTTCTCCTGTGCATTCTGTTATCATAAAAATAAAAAAATATGTTAAAATGCTTCAAGGAGTGACTATTTAAACAACCCATGTTTCTCACTGCACTGTGCTCATTTACATGCTCATGTAGAACTACCTCCATGAATATTTGATGCCTAATTCACTTTTTGAAATTAAATGCAACTGAACCATCAATGCCTTTAACTCAGAACTGCATTGGGTAAAAGCAACAGCCCTTAATTAGCTTTGTCATTACAATGCATGTCATAGATTTTATAAAGTATGTGCTTCCACAATTTTTTGAGACAACGAACAGAACCTTTCAGGTGGCTCTTCGGCTGGTTTTGTTGTTATGGTAGAATAATAAAAAGGACAATATGTAGATTATGTTGCTTGGCTGAGGATGAAGATGGGATATATGACCTCTAAATTTCCTTACAAGGCTAAATTTTCAAACATTCTAAAATACTGCATTTGCTTATGCATGTCCACTACCTATGAGCTTAGGTCCGAGCACGCAGTCTGTCGCTTAGGTGCCACCCAACTTTCTATTCAATCTTATCTGCAATTACTTAGCATCGGCCCTCTTAATGTTTCCAGTACCCCTAAATCGCATTTGCATCCCACCTTAAAATTCCCTACCAGTAACGTGATTGCCTTTGTCACCGTTCTTTCCGCAAGCTGTACTTGAACCTTCCAGTTCCTTCAAACTAACTCTAAGTTACCATTTCTCTCTTACAGGAGTATCTTATGTCCACGACTATCATGTATATGAACCACCACCTAATAAACACGCACCACCTGTTGCAGGGTGGCTGTCTCCATTTAATACTGTGGACCATTCCACGGCAGAAATCTCTCTAGCCTCTTTGAAATCCTCAGAGGCAATAACAGCACATGGACCGAGCACTTGATACAGTGAACAAAGCCAGTAAAATTAATGAACAGATGCTAAGTTTAAAGTGAGAAGGGAGGGCTAACAAAGTAAGCATATTCATATTTATACCTTTATTATTATAGAATATATAAGATAATTGATCCTTTATTATCTGTATATGACTCTCCAAACTTAATTTTATCTTTCAAATATGTGGATTTTTTTTAGCAATCCACTTAAGCTTGGGCTATAAAATAGTACTAACACTTGGGGAGAAGGTATGGAATTTTTCTGAAATAATTATGTGATTTTCTTTAACTAGAATTTTAATCACAATCTTTGTAACAGGGTGCAGCCAAGAGGGGGGCCCCCAAATAGGGATTTGTAATGGGGTCCAGAACTCAGGGCGTCCAGGAAATATTAGAAAAATATATATAGGATATCCTCAATCCCACCCCCCACAGGTGTGAGTTGGGGGATGGGACACATGGAGCAGGGCCATTCAGAGCTATTTTGTACAGCAACAGCTTTGCAGCTAACCTCTAAAATGGTTTTTTAACATATCTATAACCTTTTAACTGGTTTCATGGATATGCTAAATAGCTGTGGCCATGCTCTCAGCCAGGGGGATGGGAGTGACTTCCACCCAAGATGTAACTGGGGGAAACCTCTCCATGGTTAGAGCACCTGTGTGAGAGCTTGGAGATGATTAGCTGCATGCCACGGGGCGTGCCTGCCCAGACTCACAATGGCAGCCCAGTAAAGCTGGAAGGATACAGGAGTGCTGGCAGGTGTAGCCAATTGTGGGAGGGGTCGGAAATGGGACTGCAGAGAAAGACTGGTGCGGGGCCATGCAATGGCAGGACCACAGGGCTTTGGACGAGGGTCAGGACCATGTGGCTCTGGGGTGCTCCCTTTTGCCTCCCGGTTTAGGAATCAGGGAGACTTTGCGTGGAAGAAAAGAGGTGAAAGGACTCTTGCTGGTGGGCCATGAGAAGGTGCCACATGGCTTTGGATTAACTGGAGATCCTGGAGGCAACACAGCTGATCGTGCCGGGAACCAGAACCACGGACTTCTGCTGCCTTCCTGAGATATGGTACCCTGAACTGGGCAGAGGGAGAAGGAAGAACTGTGGGCATCTGTAGGTATTCTAAAGGACTTTAGTATTTTAATGAAGCCATTAAGTCATTACTCAAAGTTGGCATAACTTTTAAATAAATAATTCCTTTCCTTTTCACCACTCTCTGGCATTGAGAGATGTCTTTCCTCTGGCGGCAGGCAAAGTGAACCTAGCAGGTGAGGGGGGAACTCCGGAGAAAATAGGGGGGTCCTTTTGGTAATAGTATATTGTTCAGCGCCCCCCACCCCAGTCTGTTCTGTAACATCTTGTAACCACCTTGAGTATTTTCATAACCACCTGTGTTGATCTTAAGTCATAATATAAAGCAGACACACGCCACTGTATTTGTGTCTTTATTTTTTAAAATGTGATATTTGTATTTTAGGTTACGTAGTTAGTGACTCATTAAGAACAACACTATAAATTTTTCAAAGCCCATCTTTGAAAATTCTCGAGAAAAACTCTCGTATTTTTAGCCCGTATAGTTTCGGCCACTTTGTTATCCGTGTTCATTGATCCTGAGGTCAAATCTTTACTTTACTTAGCACTCATTTTGGCAGGGTAGAGGGCAGGCTGTGAGACCAACCTACAGGGCAACATGCTAGCAACCTGAACAGAACCCGAACAGAACACACACAGATTGTTATTCCCATCTCCTTGATGAGAAAATGTCAGGTAACCACTTCAGACACACATTAGTTGAGGATTAAAGAGAGAAGATATTTGAAAAGGAGAGGATAAATTGTCAAGTCTCAGACAATTTTAACTAGCTTAAACGCCTTTTAATATTTATGCTTATTAGTGGACAGTTGAGTCTTCTATCAAACAGGAAGTTCCCATTGTTCACGTTTTCTTTTATTTTTTCACATTTTACTTAGTTATTTTTAGAAAGAGGGGAAGGGAGAGAGAAAGAGAGGGAGAGAAACATCAATGTGTGATTGCCTCTCATGCGCCCCCTACTGGGGACCTGGCCCACAACCCAGGCATGTGCCCTGACTGGGAATCGAACAGGTGACCCTTTGGTTCATAGTCTGGCACTGAATACACAGAGCCACACCAGCCAGGGCTCGTTGTTCAGGTTTTCCTTATTTAAAATAACTACATTAAACTTTGCTCATCAGTCTCTTTCTCTGGATTTCTCTAACAACTCAGATCTCTATTTATAAAACCTCATAATCAGTAGTAATAAAAATTATAATATGTTGTCAATATACTCAGTAGTTATGGTTTTGGTAAAGAATTACAGTTTAACCTTATGTAGCTGGCATATTTCTGGATAAATAAATATTCACCTCTCATTTTAACAAAAGGCCCACAAAATTATGGTCATGTTCTGAAGAATATCCTTAGTGACTATTATTCATGCAAATTCTAAAGGCATTTATTCATCTACTAGGTATCAACCACTGAACTAACTACCAAAGATAAAGGAAGAATTTGGGGCTTAACCTATGCAATGGAATTTTTCAGCTTTTCAAGAGGTGGTTTTGAGGTCATGTCACCTGCTGGGGAACAACACTTTACAATGAAAAGCTACAGGGACAACAGGGTGGGGACTGCGGGGAGGAGGGGCATAAGGGGACTAAATGGTAATGGGAAAAACACAAAAAAAGATTAAATCAAAAAATAAAATAAAATGAAAAACTGCCTTTAAATATTCTTTTTTAAAGCAAAGCTGAATGTGCATGTCCTAATGTATGAAATCTTTTGAACCAATCTAAATGATGAGCCTTACTAACATAAAGATACATCTGGTTTTAGGGTAAACTGGTCAGAAAAACTCAAAAGAATGGTGCCACATTGTCGCAGCCCGCTGCGGCTAGGGTGTTCGTAAGTCAGGGTGAGGGATGAAAATAATGGAGCGATCCAAGACTCAGCTGGTCATGGCGAGTTTATTGAAGGAGACCAAAGCTTTTAAACACAGTGCCTCAAAAGCTACAGGGCGTATAACAGTCATGTCCTTGAGATAAAGCTTACAAATTCCCACAGGACAAGGTTCTCATAACACATACTTCCTTGCACCTGCAAAGAAGGCCATGCCTTCCCCCTGTGCATGGGAACAACCAGATAATTAGCAGTTGGGAGGCAGTCTGGGCTCAGAATGGCCTTGAGGCTAGAAACCAGGTTTCTATCACCACTCCTGCGGTGAGAAACCCTCTCCCTAACCCCTTATGGCCGCTGGGCCCCTACACCACATTATTTGTAATCAGCTATTGTTAATCAATCCAGAATCAATAATAATACTTGAAAAGGTAAGAAAGATTTTTAAAAAATGGAAATAACAACAATTCTGATATAAATATTCGATGGGATCATTATCTACAATAAAATGGCCAAATCATTACTATTATTTGAAAGATGCTTTGATTCATATTTGTTAGGTGGTACATTTTTGAGCCAGTAAGATGTTTAAAATGTATTTTCAAACAATTGTCTAATTTATATTAAAATTCTAATTAGTTACTAGGCTAGTGCAAATTTAATCAAAGCATGAGAGGTAGTTAGTTCACAGTGTTCCTTTACAGGAAGTTTTTTAAAATTAAGGGTTCGGATCTTATCTAATTTTCAGAAGAGTAAAAAACAGATGGACTCATGAACATGACCTAATTCATTTCTGCAGAGGTGATACACAGCTTGCCAAGGATTGCCATGACTCTACATGGTAAGTTGGTGGCTGCGGAGAGTTCATTCTCACACCATTGGAAGGTAACGGGATGAAGATGGCTGAGTATTCAGGCACGTTGGGCGTGAGCGATAATATCGGTTTGAGGACAATGCCCCCTCCCTATCTCTCACCCACCAAAATCTATACCTTTAGGTTTGATGTATTTATAAAGGCTTTGATTACTTATAACTACTTTAGAACATGAATTCTCTTGTAAGTCTTTAACTCGAATAACATTCTGTTAAATCCTAAATGTTTCCTCTGTGTCAGAGTGCTAGTCAAAGACAAGATTACTTTGTAGAAAAAATCCTGCCCCTTTTTAAAAAGTACAATTATCTAAAAGTCAGAAATTTTTATTGGAAAGTGCCTGTGTACAAATTTTATAAATATATTGTTTCTACCACACAAAACATCAACCAAATGTTTTCTTCACAAGTATGGAGACTTAAAACCGTAGGTGTTAAACCGTGAGAACAATTCACTGTTTTCAGTTATATTCTGAAGGAGAATGTTACAAAGCCTGCACTTTTCATTTTATTTTCAAAAGATAGTAGTATTATGTGATATAAGGTAAAGTTGGTGGTTTTTTTCACATGCTCATCTTTAAAAAAAAATGTCTCCTGCAGATAAATCTGTAGTTTTTAAACTCAGTAGATTGGAAGATTAAGTACAGTGGAATTCACTTTAGCTTTTAACTCTCAAGCATTAATTTCTTATCAGCAAAGAAATTTGAAGTCAGGATTTTGAGAATAAAAAGATATATTATCTTAATGAGCACTATAAAACATAAGCTGCCATGCACTACAGATGGATGCAAACAATTTGAAACCTGCCTTATTTTCTTTTCTGCACTATATATAGGCCTGCCTCTGAGCAATGAACCACATTATGACAAATTACAATTACAAGATGTTGTATTTTCAGAACACTTCTAAGAAATATTTTAAAGCAGTCTTCCACAACAGAAATAACACATTTTTTTTCCTCTGTGACTTTCAGATATATTTTCCAAGATACCATTAATGACACAGACTTAAGATTGATCCCAGTGGAAATTTCAAGTTACTTCTAGAGGAGAAATGTTGAAAATTCAATGACATAGCCAAGAGATTTATAGCCACTGAGAAAATGACTTAGAAATTAAACTGATCTCTGAGCAAGTTATCGCTTGCTCAGACATAATTAGTGCAAAAACATTAAAATTAGTATCACAAAAAAGTAAAATGAATAAGCTGCTCAAATCATAATTGTAGTCAAACAACTGGATAAGCATGCAATCGCTTGCCACTGGAAATTGCGCAGTAGTAACTCTTAACTGTCATTTTCCACATTTCATATTTCTGTTCTGAGTGTTACCTAGCCTTACCTTCATCCTCAGATAAAAATAGATGCAAATTTTCCAAAATGGAATCAGAATAGAAAGACTATGCATTTTAGGATGAACTGTGACAAAAAATCCACAAGAAAGGTCCACAATTTGGCAGAACGCCATTTAGAAGATATTTTCCCAATGGGCAAAATCCTAAGGATGCTCACGATACAATAAGCTCAAGTCTATTAATTTTAATCCTGGAAATACCAGGAAGTCATTGATAACTGTTCTCCTAAGAAGTTAAAGTGGATGGCGAGTCTCCTGTTCTTGTAGGAAGCACACTTCAGGGTTTTATACTGACAGCAGCAGCTACAATTGAAAGGGCTTCTCTCTTGTTTAAGAATGTACTGGGAGCTTTAAAACTTATTGTGGAGGAAGAAAAGTTATCTGTGACTTCTCCCCCTTTCTTCCACTTTAACAGCCCTGAGTGTGGGATGGTCTGTGGGTGAAGCCCCTTGGGGACTTCAGAGCACCTGGGCGGTATAGAGGCAGCACATATGACAGCCTATTAGTGCCCGGGAGCTGAGGCCCATGCGGGCAGAATCAGTGAGTGCTCTTCCCCTCCAAGACACAGAACACTGTGAACAAGGGCATGCGTATAAAAGCTTCTCCAACTTGATCTGTCCTAGCTTTTCATTAGCCATGTGTGGATTATTCTTTCTACATTTCACTCACTCCCTGACATTGGCTTTTGGTGGTCTATTTGATCCCTAGAGGATGGGTCCAGCAGACCCTGTGAACAGGTAGTCAAGTGTCCTGGGACCTGGAGCACCAGGCTGGGGACCTGAACATCCTGTGCTCCCTGGGCAGGACGATTGTCTAGGAGGCTGTCTCTGCCGCCTCAGGGCTTACAGACTTCTCAAGTGGCTTTTTTTTTGTACACCAATGGTTACTTCCAGGTCTTATTTTGCATCCTGTCCCTCCAGGACTGTCTTTTCAGATACTGCTGGGTTTCTCATTAGTCAAGGTCAGCTTTGTCAGTAGCATTCTGAGCCATCTTATCCTGAACAAATGTAGAAGGGAAATGACTGCCAGCTCAAGTCACTGACCAGTGACAAGAAAATTATTTATTTTCCTTATGAGTTAGCATCTTTATTTCTATTGAAAAAATGTAGGGCTAAAATTCACAGTATTGAGGCAGCGTAGAATGTATTGGGTTGGCCACAAAGTTCGTGTGGTTTTTTCCTTAAAGTAAAAGACAACATTTTTCATTTTCACCAATAACTTTATTGATTGGGATGTTTCGAGTATGTCAGCTATCTCCCGCGTGGTAAAACATTCATTGTTCTCAATTAATGTCTCAATTTGATTGCTGTCAACTTCAGCTGGTCTCCCCGACTGTGGAGCATTGTCCAGGGAGAAATCTCCAGCATAAACCTTCACAAACACTTTTGACACGTTTGATCCATCACAGCCCCTTCTCCATACACTGTACAAATCTTTTCCTTGTGTTTCAGTTGCGTTTTTACCTTTCTTGAAATAACAAAGCATAATAGGTTGAAATGTTGCATCTACTCAATATTAAAATGGCTACACAAAAATTCACTGATTTTGATTCGTTTTTAAATGCACACTGATATGACAGCTGCCACCATCCAATCTAACGAAATTGTTTCAAATGAAGTTAGACAACTAAGTGCTAGCAGAGCCATTATACGGAGTGAAATCAAATGAACTTTTTGGTCAGCCCAATGTTTGGCTGGACATGGCCAGCGTCTGGTGCAGGGCACGCTGAGTTGTGTCTGGGCTCTGTGCACAGTCGTCCCCTCTGGCTGTGTTGGAAGCCAGACGCTGTGAGTGCATCTGCCCCAGAGCCATAAACCCCCAGGTGCCTCGACAGTTGTAGCACAAGCCAGATGCACTTAGTCTATCTACATTAATTAGACCATCAAAGGATTAAAAGGCTAAATTTTCAGATGGCACAACAGGATCACCACAATCACTGACGCAAAATAAAGAAGTGAACAGTGAGAGCTGGCAATAGTAAAAGAAAAGAAGAGGCGTTATTACAAATAGAGATGAATGAAGGCCACGGTGAGCTGGGCGTTCAACACCTGTGCTCTCTGTGGGTGGGTGGGCCATATCACAAAAGCACTTTTGTCTACAGTGTCAGAGACACAGAAGGACATACACAGGGACAGTGGGAAAACGGAGACCATGGCGACTGGTACATTTGCACGCAGTGCTCCTGCCTTCCTCGGTTGTCTCCAGGCAGTACCGCTGGGAAGGGACCCTTCTCTGTGACCTAGGTGGGCTGTGTGCAAGAATGACACAGGGCAGGGCGAGTGGAAGGGGAAGCCTGGGAATGAGTGCAGAGCGATCTGCAGCCGAGTCCCTCAGCCAGCTGCGGACGCAGGTGCATGACTCAGTCCCGGCCACCCACCCAGGGCCATCCGTCCCCACGGAGCGCTCACTGCCATTTCTTTTATGATGCGCACACATGCTCTGTGGGAGCTTTATTACTACTCTGAGGGTAGCACCTGCAAGAGACGTTCCTGTACAGTGTGTATCACTATCTGCATACAATGGGGGAACTACAATGGCAACAGTACATGCTCATTTGAGGTTTGTAAGTAAAATTCTCCAGACGACTTAATATCAAATCCATTTCAATAGTACAGTTAAACAGTCTAATAATAAGTTACCTTCGATCGTGATTACTAAAAGAATTAGATTTCATAAGACAGAATATGCACACTTGCCAAAAGTCTTCAAGCCAAGATAATATGACTGTAGATTACTTATCTTTTTATGTCTCCATTTATTTATGATGTCACTAATGGAATTTTATGTAGACAAATTTCATAATAGTCCAATGGTCTTACTTATGGCTATCATTTGAATCATTGACTATTAATATATTCACGAGTTTTCAGACAGGTGTTTTCCATTTCAAGAGTGTTGTTAATGATAATAACATTGATAATAATAATAAAATAACATTCAAAAGTATGTATACTATTTTTTATTTTAACTTAGGCTATAAGATAAAATGCTATTTTCAAAGAGCATATTAAAGAGAAGCCATATCCTGTTTTCATAATTTCAACATATAAACCAATAATATTTATAATTTTACAAAATAGCATTATTTTATGCATCCGTGTGCAAGCATCGATGATGTTACAATGTGAGTCTGTTAAAATTGAGCATTTATATCGTTCCTCTATACTTCCTTTTAGTGTATCCATGAAAGTATACTTTGACATGACTTTTTCCTTGTTGTGAAGTATATATACATATATATTTTAAATGTTATTACAAAATTCATGAAATTGATCAAAATACATTTCTTATGTTGCTCTGTTTCTCTACAGGACAACAGTGAGTGTTTTGAACTGCCTGGAGAGTTCTAGCTTTAGAAATCTTATGTATGCTCTGTTTATTACGAGTAAAACATTGTACTCAATTCCATTATACTTTGCGGTTAATAGGTATCTATTGATTCTTCAACAGCTCACTCATACAAATACAAAACTAAATGCAACAGCTGAAAGAAGCAACATGTTTAAAACATCATAATCTTTTACCAAAACACAAACATTCTAGATTTCTGTTCTGTGAAGAATTCTCTGCTGACCTCACACAATTTCTCTGCTTCCCTTTTAGCAAACTCTTCAAAATAATTGTCCATACCAGATGTATCCAATTTCTCTCATTGTGTTTCAAATCCATGTGATCCAGACTGGATCCAATACTATTCTGTGAATTTAGGCTTTCTGTTGCATCATACTGCTGTTTCTCAGTCTACTATGCAATTGTTTCTCGCCTCCGCTGTTTCTAAAGGTAGGGATGTCATAGGAACTAGTCTTTAGATTGTTTTGCTTCCCCATCTATGTTCATTCCCCCGTGACTGCATTCATATTTTCATGGCTTTCAAGTCCACCTAGACTCTGAACTTGAAGCCAAGACAGTTTGCCAACAGCCAGCCTCGTACAGCTAAGGACCAGCTTAATGTCACAAAGCCAGCGTGACTCCTGACATTTCTTTTAACCCCAAACATGCTTCTCCATGACATTATCATTGTAACTTAAAAACTACAAATGCCTATCTTTTTAGTTAAATAATATTGGAGTAACTCTGGATTCCTTTATTATCCTTTAATTGCATATCCAATATATCAAGATATTCTGTTGGCTTTATCTTCAAATACACATGCAATCTGACAACTCTCCTCCACATGAGTTGCTACTATCCTGGAATAGCCCATAATAATTCACCTGTATTGATGTAAATGTGTCTTGATATTTTCAAAACAAAATTGAGATTAGGACAACTGTCCGCTAAAGAAACAAATGAAAAATCAACATTTGGAGAATTCGAATAGAATCTAGGATCTATACTACATAACATTTGACATCAGAAGGCTAAGGAAAATATGACCAATTCTAGAGACTTGGGGAAAAAATGAACAGATGCCAATACTGAGCAGGGCCAGGCATTGCAATTGTTGGACAAAGATTTTAAAGTAGCTATTATAGCTACATCGATAAATGGACAGACAGAATATCTATTTCTTTCATAGAAGTAATAACTATTTTAAACATATGTATCTGAATGAAAATTATAGAATGAAAACTGCAACACCTAAAGGAAACAATTGAGGTGATCAATAACAAAATGAAGATTCTAGAAGAGTCAATGGTGAAGTCAGATCAACTGAAATTATGATTTAAACAAACAAAAAAAAAAGGATTGAAAAAAGAGTGCCCCATGGGACAATGGGACATATTTACTTTAAACCTTTAAAATAAAATATATCAATATGTCATTAGAGTGTCAGAAAAGAGGAAGAGATCATCGCCAAAACCATGTATTTGAAGAAATAAGGGCTCCAAACTGTTACATTTGACGAAAGACATAAAATTCTCAATTCAAGAAGAAAACAATGCTCAGGCAAAAGAAGGAAATAACAAAGAAAAGAACAGAAATCAAGAAAGTTATAAACAGAAACAGTGGAAACCATTGAAATCAGAAGCTGGTTATTTCATAGAAGGAAACAACACACAGGATTTTAGTACACACTACGTTTCTTATACGTGGACAATTGCAGTTTAGTTTATCCTATTTTTGTGGAAGTGAGGAAAATCACTGTAATTATATAAGCCAAGTGATAAATGAGCCATGATTGTGGCCACTGTCTTTATCAGTTTATCACAACTGGATGATCTAATGCTGTGTGGCAGGTAATTAGAAACAAAATTTGGAAACTACAGGATCTCGTTCCCCAGTGTTTTTCAAATCTCTCAAAGCATATTCAGGAGGTAAATGAGCATTGGTGGAGCATTTCCTCTGTGCGGCTGGAGTCATCAGACACCTGATTTGAGACCCCTGAATCTTTACATGGTGTTCAGGATTAACTGCACTAGCTACAAGTCTACATATATTCCAAAAACGATGTCACTTGTGGTCTTAGTTTGTTTTTTAAATAATAAGACATTCGGAACATAATAACCACAAATGAATAATAGATATGTGGCTTTTTGGAAACACCTGGAAAGCTTTTGCAAATAAATATGATTTGAGATTGAATAAAGAGACAACTACTGTGAAAACCGTGATCACATTGGCTTCGGTGACTTCAATGGTGGCTTCAGTGACTACTGTAGATGTGCTGAGGTCTTTTCATAAATAGCCTCAAAAGTTAACGGGGCACAGACTAATATCATAGATATTGCACCAGAAGAAATTTTAAAAATAAAACTACAATTGTACTTCTTTTTCTCAGTATGTTTTGTTTGGTATTTTGTTTCTCTCACCATTGCATTAGATGTCTCTTCGATGTAAAATTTCCTCTAAAAATGGAATTTACTCTGGACATGTGTGGGGACACTCACATTTAACGAGTATGGGGATGAATTATTAAATTCATCAGGCTTTGTGGAAATTTGTATGTTTGTATTTATTAGACTCTGTATCCTGTGTCCATGAAATGGCTTTTGTTTGTCAATGTTCCCAAACAAATGTCCATAGGACATTGCAAACAAATAATTTGTAAACAAATTATTACATGAATTACGGTGCTAAGTGAATGTAGGGAAATGACAATGAGAAAGAAAGTGGAAAGCTTTCAACCTCTTGCTAAATAGATCATAAAATGTTGTCCTCTGGTGCCATTTTCTCACTATTCTAAGTATGCTGCATGGGACTAAGAAATAGAACCAACATAGCTATCATTTCTGTTGAAGTTCCTTATGCAGACAGCCCCGGTAATGCCACAACATTCTGGGGGAGTAGTCTGAATAATTTATGCAAAATCTCAGGGTGGAGAGATCTTGTGTTTTTCAAGACTGTAAATCTCTCTCTCCATTCCTTCAACTTTATTGGCCTGATTATCTAAAGAATTCTTTGACTTTAGTGACTACTATTAAAACAGCAACATCATCATTACTTAACAAATTGGTACTAACCATCAGTGAAAGTCAACTTGAATGCAAGTTGGATGCCAGAAGAATTATTTTCTTTTCCCAATGACACACTTATTTCTATATGATCTGAAAGGGCAAGCAGGAGGGCAAGAACAAATGATTTTATAGTCCCCGAAGTGTGTATGAATACTTGGCAAAATCCTGAAAGTTACTTTACTTCACTAATCCTTTCCTTCTAAATGGGTAATTCTTGATTATCAAAGGAGAATCCTAAACTTTGATATTTTTGTCTCTGTAGGCAACAAAGCTTAATAGTAACTATTACACACACTTAAACTAGTCAAAACTACTAGTAATATCAAGTGTGTTAGAACAGAACAACAGGGACTTATTTTGCAGTCCCAGAGTGAGACTTATTTTACAATTCCAGAATGAATTATTCAGTCTCAGACAGTGACTTATTTTTCAGACACAGGTGAATTCTCATATGTGAGTTATTTTTCAGTCCCATAGTGAGACACCTACGCCAACTCTGACACACATGTAGATTCCAACACTCGGCATTTCTGACGCACATGTCAAACAGGACATGTGTTACTAGGGAAACACCATTTCCAACATGTGACCAAACAAATGTGTCGACCCGGAGCACAATTTAACATACATGTCAATTCTGTCATGTGTGTCAACCCTGCCAGGCCCCAATGGTGTCTCAGCAATTCTGACGCACATGCCGTGTTTGGCACGCAGTTCGGAAAACTTTATCCGAATAGGTCAAGGGCTTGTAATATTAAAAATGGGTAAACTGACCACATCTTCTGCAGTAAACCGATGTGTCAGGGGTGACTTATTCAGGGCTCAGCTTTCTAGTATATCAAATAAGAATGGGTTTTTTGCATAACAGACAAAAGAAACAGAAGACAAAAAGAAAGCAGAACTATGTGACCATGGATATCAGCCAAAGTGATTTGGCAGTTGTTCAATACTAATTAAATACATTAAGCAACCAGCTAACCCCCTGCGATACTGACAGCCTATGTTATAAGACTTTAGCACTGTATTAGACAAAAGCATACATGAAAACAATTAACAATACTTTGGAAATACCAATTTATATAAAATGTAACAACTCACATTTGTTCCTTAAAGTTCGACTAACCCTTCTGTTAAATTCTACTAGAATTTTGATTTACTGTTAGCTTTATTTATACATGCTACACCATCACTAAGAAAGGGCTACAGTAGCTAAAACAATACCTTTGACGATCAGCCACATACCCCTGTCATCGTTAAAATGAATTTATATGAAATGGAGTAATTGTCTGATACACTCCACGTGGTTTGGAATTTGAAAACAATGAATAATGTATAACTTTTATTTATTGAAGAAAATATTTAGTTACTAAAATAAATAAAAACATCAGATTTTAATGTTTTCAAAAAGAAATATGCACAAATCCCCCCACAGGAGTCAATTTGCTAACTCCCATTATAAACTGGGGCCAGGTCTGCTTTTTAAACATACTGCCTCCTTTTTCTACTATTTTTAATTGTATGTACAGTACATTTGTACACTAAATATTCATAAGTTGACTTAACAAAACATACACACACACATCAGCATACCAGTGTCTTTTAATTGCTTAGAAAACATTAGAAATATTTTAAACTCAAGTCACTTGGGAATCTTCATTATACATATATTCAGCACAGCACAGTGAAAAATGAAAACAAAAACAGTGTTTACTTTCCTATAAACACACATTAAAGCAATTATTCCATTTATACAAAGTGAAAAAAAAACTATGTATACTATGAGGTCTGTCCAGAAAAAGTCTAGCTATTGTTAATATAATGAGAATGGTTTGCGTGACATTGATGTCACCTGGCAGCCAAGGAGAGTGGACTGGAATACACATGAGTGAATAATGACGACTTCACTGTACTAGTCAGTGGGGGTGGTAGATGCCATTGAGCGAGCATGGGTACTATGTGGCTGTCACATTCAAAATGACTGAGAGGTTGAGCAACGAGTCCGCATCATATTTTGTGTTAAGTTTGAACATTCCCCCGTGGAAACTATTTGTATGATTCAGAAAGCCACAGCTATGGGCAATTGGTGATTGGCAGCTTCATCACAACAACACACTCACTCATGTATCACATCTCGTGCAGAGTGTTTTGGTGTAACATCCAATCACTCAGGTGACTCAGCCCCCTTACAGCTCAGATTTGGTGCCCTGTGACTTCTGGCTTTCCCCAAAACTAAAATCACCTTTGAAAGAGAAGAGATTTCAGACCCTCTGTGAGGTTCAGGAAAATACAGTGGGGCAGCTGATGGTGATGGGAGACCTGTGTGAGGTCCCAACGTGCTTCCTTTGAAGGGACTGAGGTGTCATTGTCCTATGTACAATGTTTCTTACATATTTGTCTTATTATATGTTTGGATCCATTCTGGACAGACTTTCACATTTTTCTTCATAATAATATAAAGCTTGGAAATAAAATATCATTTGTTTTGTCAGTTGTAGAATGTGAATGTTTTAAATGCAAATTTGAAATGTGAGCCATTTCAGCTATTAGTGAAACTATACATTCACCATCAATTGTGTCCTAGAATTCACATTTGCATGATTGCTTTTCAACAAAGTATTTAAATAGGCCAAGCATACCTCTCATTGTAGTAATAAACATCAATTATTATTCTTAAAATTCCATACAATTCTGCTTTACATTCGCTAAGGCAGTTTCTACTGGAAATGTTTGCAAGTTGTCTGCATTGTACGTCCTTGATTATTTTAATCCAAATGAATGCGGACTCATATTTTAGAAAGTATTTTAGAATATTTCAAAAGTTGTCATTTCATCCTCATGGGGTAGGAAAGGGCAACTGATACACTTTTAATTTCATTTGCAGTCATACTAACAAATAGAAATTAAGTTCTGTGACTGACATAAAAGTACATTAATATTATGAAATAAAGGTCCATGCTGTCTAGAAATTATTAAAATGACAGACTCATGGGCAGCAGTGTGTCAGAGTGGAGTGCTCGTCTCTCCTCAATGGGTAGTCGTTACTGAGCTCAACTCAATACCATCTGCTTCCAAGAAAACATAAGAGCTATAAAGTAGTGTAGTGAAGTTTGAAGTGTACTATGTTTTATTCCAAAGCCCCGTGCTTATGAAGAAAACCTTCTTTCCTTGACAATCTAGCGTATTGATCAGAAGTGAGAATTGATACCAAACTAAATGACAACAAATTATACACTGTAGCCAATGATAAATGCTGAGATGATAATTGCCTTCTGGAAATCAATTTTTCAATTCAGAGGTCATTGGATTTAGGTGCCAATGAAAATGCTACTGTGATTTTCATGTCTTTTTTTGGTTACGAATTGTATTCTGGGACTCAAGACTTGCGGTGGTAACCGATGCAGCCACGTGGCTCTTGCTGATTAAGAGTCTTAAAAAATTGTGACCTTTTAGAATTTAAAAACATGATTCTCTGAAACAGTTTGCGATGTCTCACTTCTATTTCCCCTTGCTCAACTCATAATCAATGTGTATGTGCAGATGTAGTATACATGTAAAGAAACACATTCATGCCAGGTTTACCTGTTAATGGTTTAATAACTTTTAATTTTGAGATATTTAAGCTTTATCCTGTATGGTTCTTTTTGATGACAGTAAAACGCTAGTGCCTTGGACACAGTAAGCATGTGATAAAACACACCGGTATCATTATTTATTGGTGGTAGTAGCAGTATTTAAACACTTAGTTGGCCATAGTCTTCAAATTTCCCACAGTGATGACTGTCCAACTCCTTCCATCATGGTAGATGAAGAGAATGAGTTGAAACAACTAAGCTCCCCAGACCTTGTTAGATAAAGACTAACAAAAGTAACACCCTTCTTCGATAAATATGTGCATCAAATAATAGTGTCCGATTCATTGAAAAGAGGTAGCGACAGAACTTTTTGAGTCCATGAGAAAATGATAAATACATATAGACCCAAAGGTTGTCAAGTTCTTCTTAATAAATCGTTGGTTGTTTATGCTGCAGAAAATAATAGAAGACTATTTACTGCAACCTCTGTAAATTTCTTTGTAAAACAATAATGAATTAACTTGAGGACTGAATAAGAGAATGAAGAGGTATTTTTAAATGGCAGGATTGGCTTTTCTTGCTATATTCGAAAAAAAAAACCACCTTAACATCCAGTTTATTAACCATGAAGTATTTATGGATGGCAAGACATGCATATCAATCTGAGAGACATTATTCAAACATTCCATTATTCAAAGGACTAAAGAACCCGTATTTTCTGGGTATCAACATTACCAAATACCAGGTGTTCACTTAATATTTTTCTCCTAGGTGAAGAAAATTCTCCCCACCGAAACCAAATAGATGAGGAAGACACATAATATACAACAAAATGAAATAAATTAAAAGGATGGAAGGAAAAATAAAGGCACATTTAAGTTCGTCTAAGAGTGATAGCATAGTAACACTTTGGGCTCTGTGCCTTAAAGAAAACAACTCAAAGAAAGAAACACCAGTAATATCTCTTGCTGACCCTAGCTAATAGTTAATCTAATTATCCCCGTCTGAACTGGCACATTCAATCTGAATTTCCTGTTAACTCTCAGCTCTCCTGAGGAAAAACAGTAACCACATAATTGTGCCAATGTATGCAACATAAAGAGAAATATATGTCTAATTTATTCATCCCTGACTTACTCAAACTTTCTCTGACCATAATCTCTTACAATATATTTGGATTTTAAAACTGTTCTGCCTCACATTTTTATTAGTTTTAAAAATCAGAGATACAAAACCACCAGAAATTAAAAACAAACAAAAAACCCCGCTGACGTTATTTAAACTATAGCCTCTGACTATCCGCTTCCACAGCTAATAACAGAATCTAAGTGGGTTTTTCTGAATTAAGTCTTTTCTTATTGACTGATACCACCTCAATTTATATTACTTTTTAGAGAGTATTCTGACACACTCTTTGTACTTCCATGGCACCATTTTTTTCCTTAAATAGAAGATCCGTGACCTTTGATGTCCTCAAACACCACTGTCCTTTATAAATTTTTGGCATTGCTGATTCAAAATGTGACTGCTAAAACTTTAAGATTTCCTAGTATATTTTATAATAATGAATATCACACTTGGGCTTCTGGATATACAGGCTATGAAGTCCTTTAAGGCAATTGGGCCAAAGTTAATGAGAATCACAAATTATATTTTCCTTTATGTTTTTAAGAAATCTACTGTCTCTTTTTAAAACTATTTTCTCTTCATCTCCAGTGTTAGTCTCCCTTTCGTGCAGGTGTGACATTAAAATCCTCTTACTTGGTATCACAGGGGCAGTTCTACGTGAAGGGCACTACCCAGGTATCAATTGCACCTTGAAAATATTTCAAGAATGTATCTTTGGTTGCCGTGCAACTACTTCTCCACAGTGACAGCACACCATGGGGGAAGTCAGTCTCTATTCGAACTGGGACAGTGATTTCCTCTATCTCTGGCTAAATACCTAGAGGGCAGCCTGCCAGCAAGCAATGGGAAGAAAAGAGATCATCACACTGGGTAATGCCTAAATGTGATTTTTCTCCCTAAATTATGTTCCTTTCTACCTACCACCTGCCCCCAAAACAATGGTGGGGAAAACCCCTGTCCTGCACAACAACTGGCGAATTCCTTTAAAAATAATTGATATTTGAGGGAAGGAAGCCTTTATTCTCACATAGCTGCACCCTTTGAAATTCCTCGCAAAGTAACTTAGGCATTTACGACAGTCATATTTCTACTGTAAATTCTGCTATCAGTCCTATTTATAAATACAGCTTTATTTTTCAATGTTAATACTGCTGGGAAAAGATAAATATTTCACATTTCCTCGCATTGATTTTTAGTAAATACAAATGTGAAGAGTCCATTTACTGAAACAGAATCAGCACAGCGAAATGAGGGAGAGTAAAGCAATTAACTAAGAGCAATGCGAATCAGATAGCCTTACAGGCCAAATCTGCACTTGAGTTTGGCCATTGTTACTTTTTAACCCAATTATTAACAAAGCATGATTTGAATACAAGGCATCTCTTGCAATTTTATCGGCCACACAGTTGGAAAATTGGGATTAAAAAAAATCACTTAAGCCAAACAACCTTGTCCTCATTATCATGTACTTGCCATACCTACACTATACCCCCATTAATAGACATAATTTGGAGAGCTCATTCACCAACATGGAATTTCTTCATACCCTACAATGGTTACAGCAACAGGAAAAACAGTGCTTTCTCCTCCATCTTGAAGTCAAAGAGCGGGGGAAATTTACTTTTGATGGGGTTGCAAACAGAATGTTAAAGCTTTACATTTAGAATGTTCTAGTTTAAATATTGCGTCATATGCTTATGTCTATATGACAGAGCTGCTATTTAAGACTGTCCTCTGCTGAACCATGACAACATCTGGCATGACACATCATTTATGTTAATTCCAAAACCCATTTGGTATTGTAAATAGCATCTCTCAAATTGGTCTTGCATGATGAAAATCAGTATAGCCACAATCAGAGGAAGCCATGCTAGCAAAATAAATTCTACCAAACTACTTTAAAACTTATTGCACATTAGCAAGCAATGTCTTTTCCCCCAGTGCTAAATGTCTCTCAACAGGTGAAATCAATTATGGCCCATTAATTCATTAAAATACTCTGCATACATTAAAGTGAATAAGAAAGATAAATCATTTTTTAATGTAGAATATTCTACAAGATATTTTAAGTGAAAAACCAAGACACATGCGCTAGGGTACAGCATTTCTCATTTGTGTGGTAGTTAAAAATCATGTACACATATGCTCATGTGCTGGAACTTAGAAGGTGGGGGGAGCAGATGGAACAAAAAGCTTTTACCAGTGAAGAGAGAATCCAGGAAGAAGACAGGGGGTGCTTACAGGTTCATATATATGTCCTTTATTTGTAGTATAGCAGGTATTAATTATAGTTGGTACTGACATTATGGGTCATTATATTTTCTTCATTATTCTAATCCCCCCAAATAATACTCTTTGTAATAGAAAGTAATGGCACTAAAAACAAATACAACGAAGGCTCTCTCTATAAGAAAGTAAAACAAGGCCCTGGCTGGTGTGGCTCAGTGGATTGAGCTCCAGCCTGCGAACCAAAGGGTTGCAGATTCAATTCCCAGTCGGGGCACATGCCTGGGTAGTGGACCAGGTCCCCAGTAAGGGGTGTGTGAGAAGCAACCACACATTGATCTTTCTCTTCTTCTCTTTCTCCTTCCCCTCCCCTGTCTCTAAAAATAAACAAAACATTTTTTTGAAAAGAAAGTAAAATAATCAGTTAACTCATTCATCTAGTTCAACAATTATCTTCTAAGAAAAAAACCAGAGATGACCCGTTTACTAGTGTAGACTGGTCTGAGAATACAAAGTGGGCAATGAGCTTCCTCTAACTGAGCGGGCTAAATCTATGGCCTTCTGTCGTGTGATATATGGTACTAAATGTTTTGCACTGCTTATGTGATTTGTTATTCAAAATAATCCAGTGAAATAGGCTTTATCATTATGCACCTTTTCTATAAAAGAGGAAGTTTGATGGACCATGAGCATCCATGAAAGTCACAACTAAACACCATTCTATAATACACATCTTCATATTTCATAGGAAGTGTTGGGGCTGGATGGTATGCAGTTAAGTCCATTCTGCAGTCCCTACCCACCTCAGCCATTCACCAGATAGAACAGAAAAAAATAGTGGTCAGTTTTAAAATACAACATATTTGTCTTTCTCCGACTGGCTTATCCACTTAGTGTCGTAACACCCTCTAGGTCCATCTGTGATGTCGTGAAGGGTAAGATTTCCTTCGTTCTTACAGCCAAGTAGTATTCCATTGTGTAAATGTACCACACTTTTTAATCCACTCATCTACTGATGGGCTCTTAGGTTGTTTTCCAAATCTTGGCTATTTATTATAAACAATGCTGCAGTGAACATAGGGGTGCATATATGCTTTCAAATTTCCACTATATGTGGAATCTAATGATCAAAACAAACCAACAAATAAAATAGTAACAGACTTACAGAGAACAAACTGACAGCTTTCACAGGGAGGAGGACTGGGGAGCTGAGGGGAAAAGGTGATGGGCTGAGAGTACAGACAGGCAGTGACAGAGCAGTCACGGGACATAAAGTCCAGCGCAGGGAAGACGGTCAGTAATGTTGCAATAACTACGTAGGGGGCCAGGTGGGGACCTGATGCAGCAGGGGGACTACTCTGTGAAGTACAAGGACTGTGTGACCACCACGCTGAGCACCTGAAACCAATACAGAATAATACTGACTGTCGACTGCAATTGAAATTTATTTAAAAATTAATTTAAAAAATCGACCTATGTGCCTAGTCACACAGAACGAGTATGGAGAATGAGCTTTGCAAAGCTTTATCTGCAATAATGTGTCATCCAGTTGCAGCTCTATTTTATCAGTTTAAGATAAAAAACATTTTCTTTACAAAAGAGTAAGTTTCCTATCCCTATACATACAACTTTAACATAAGTAGCAAACGGTAGTGTACTTCTAGTATAGATTAAAGCATGAAAGTACAGTGAGGTTAAACGTCTTATACAGACTTTTGTTAACTAGTGAAGACAGTATATGTAATACAAATTTTCATTCTACATTTGTATGTGATCCAGCTAAATACTTCCCTGTATCAGTAACTGGAACATAAATGAGGGTAGATTGGAAATCCATTAATTTATTTTGGAAGACAGTGTAATATGTAAGTCTTTTTCAATCTGATTTTTTATCTTCTTTCAAAACTTTTGATTCCTGTGAGGGTAGAAACATTGTTTCTTTAGCTATTTTTATTTAAGTATTAGTGAAAGTAGGTTAGGTCAATTAGAAAATGTACACATATCAGACATCATCTGTACATTTTTCCCTTTTTTTAAAAGGAATTAAAATGATGTAGAAACTTCAGTGCAGGCCTCTTAGTTTATTTCTGCCAGTGTCGACATCGTGCACAATTAATTTCGACCATCACCTTAAAGATAAGCTAGTGACTCAAATAAAATTAATTAGTCCTGTTTACCATTTTTGAAAATTATTGTTCAAACTGGGAAAAATAAATCCTACAAAGAAAGGTGAAAATGGGAGTCCCTTTGAATTGTGTGGTAAGATTTTTATCTAGGAGACAAGGCTGACTGCAACCTCATTTCACTTGCCCTTGATAAGACGTGTTTGCAGGGCCCTACAGCTTGTTAAATATTCAGCAGAAAGTTTATGGACTTTCCCATAACCTTGATTAAAAGCCTTTTGGGAAAGTAAATGCTGGAACAAGAACTTTATTTGAAAAGCAACTCGAGTGCTCCATGCTGATTTTTGATTCACTAATAGTACTTGTAATCAGCAGTCACCGGCGTAGGAGGGGGCCGGAGGTGACATCCGGAAAGGGGACCTTGCTCTCGTCACGAGGCACTGTAGTAGCAGCAGACTAAATGAAGTGTTTGTAATACAGCTCGATGTGACAACCAGAAGAGATTTATTTTTAAATTCATGAGAGGAATTCATGAGATGACTTAACAAATTTACATTCTACAAAATAAAAAGCAAGCACAAATGTGAGGCACATCTCTTTGCACACACGTAAACAGATACTCAGGTGCCTGAGTATGTTGTATACGTACAACTGACGATGTTTTAAACCAAAATAAATAGGCTATTTGTAAAGTTTAAAGTTGAATTATCTAGGTAGACATTAATAAGCCACACTGATTTAAGTTCATTTTTATGAGGAAGCTTCATTATCTTAGGATAGATGGTAATCTTCTCCAAAATGTCTAATATCTTCAGTTGGATAAAAATGGACTTGTTGTACTTTATCAGTGACTTATGATTAATTATTTCTTCAACATATAATTTTGTTCTGGAAGCTCTCCATTAGCAGTAACTCAAGAGGCATTGTAGTAAAATTCCCTGGATTTAAATACATTATTCACCTTTAATTACAATCTGTGAAAATGCAGTACATGTAATTTTTAATCTGCCATCCTTTGAATGTTTTGTTTTGTTAGATGAATAAAATAAGTTACTAAAATTATTCACCATCACCAAATTGCTGCCTTCAATGCTTAGATTACAAAAGGTAATCTAGAAGCTCAGAAATAAACTTGGTTCTGGTATAACATTTAAAAATAGAAGTCAATACAATAGTTTGAGCTTCCTAATGTATATGTAATTTGCTTACATGTAATTTATGTGTAATTAATGTATATGTAGTAAATTATATGTAATTTATATGTAAGCAATGTATATGTAATTCCTTCATTTGTCCTTCCGTTTGAAAATATGCTTTCTATCCAAGGAATTTATTTCTTACATTATGTATAAATGATCTTTGTCAGTTCAGGTGTTTAGTGTAAAACCTGCCACAATTTTGTGATTCAGTCATAAAATAAGCAGAAAATGAGAAAATTTGCAGATAATGGGACTTAAGGAATTATCTGTACTTTTGAAGGTCCTATGAAATACAATGTGTTGGAAGATCATGTGTTTTTCATGAGTTTATCCATTTCTTCTAGACTGTCTAATTTGTTGGCATATAGTTGTTTGTAATATTTTCTTATAATCCTTTGTATTAATGTAGTATCAGGTGAATCAAGAAAAATGAGCCCCAGCTGGGCAGGTCATTGGTTGGAGCATCGTCCTACACACCAAAAGGTTATGGGTTCAATCAGGGCACATACTTTTGTTATGGGTTTAATCCCTGGTTGGGGTGTTCACAGTAGGCAACTGATCAATGTTTTTCTCTGTCTTTTTCTCTCCCGTCCTCTCTCTCTAAAATCAATAAATACAGGGTCCAGCACAGATAATACCCCTTATTAATGACAAAATATTTTATTATAAAATCATAAGCATGTCATTCTGTAACATAACAATATCACACTCAAGCACACCCTATGACATTTTAGGTGAAATGCTCAAATTAAAACTATAAATTATTATACTCATATTACTAACCTACCGACCACATGCAAGCAGGCCTTACTTCTGCCAGACCCTGTATATTCCCAAGTGAGGATTTTTAAAAATTCAGAAAACCCACCCTGACCGTTGTGGCTCAGTTGGTTGGGCATCCTCTCACAAAATGAAAGATTGCCAGTTTCACACCGGGTCAGGGAATGCGCCTGAGCTGCAAGCCGGGTCCCCAGTTGGGGGCATGCAAGAGGCAACCAATCAATTCTCATACAATGATGTTCCTTTACCTCTCTTTCTCCCTCCCTTCCCCTCTCTCTAAAAATAAATAAATAAACAAAATCTTAGAAAAATCAGAAATTTGAAATACAAATTACAATTAGTGAAATCAAATAAGTAATAAAAAAAACTCCCAACAAACAAAAGCCCTGGACTGGATGACTTCACAGGGGAATTTTACCAAACATTCAAAGTACTAACACCTGCCCTTCTCAAGCTATCCCAAAAAACTCAAGAGGAGAGTAGACTCCCTAGCTCATTAGCCTCATTCCAAAACCAGATAAAAACACAACAAAGAAACAAATTATAGGCTACTGTCCCTGATGAACACAGATGCAAAAATTCTCAACAAAATATTAGCAAACTGGATCCAGCAATACATTAAATAGATCATATACCATGATCAAGTGGGGCTTATTCTGAGGAGTGAGGTTGTTACAATAACTACAAATCAATACATGTGATTCACCACATAAACATAATGAAGTATAAAAACCACATCATATCAATAGATGCAGAAAAAGCTTTTGACAAAATCCAGCACCAATTTATGATAAAAACTCTCAGAAAAGTGGGAATAGAGGGTACACACCTAAACACAATAAAGGCCGTACATGACAAACCCACAGTCAACATCATACTCAATGGGCCAAAACTACAAGTGTCCCCCCTTAAGATCAGGAAAAAGACAAGGGTGTCTGCTTTCACCTCTCTTATTTGACATAGTACTGGGAGTCCTAGCCACAGCAATCAGACAAGAAGAAGAAATGAAAGACAACCAAATTGTAAAGAAGGAAGTAAATGGTTATTATTTGCAGATGACATGATACTGTATAGAGAACCCTATAGATTCCATCAAAAATGACTAGAACTGATAAATGAATTCAGTAAAGCAGCAGGATACAAAATTCATATCCAGATATCAGCTGCATTTGTATATGACAATAAAGAACTATTAGAAAGAGAAATCAAGAAAATAGTCCCATTCACAATTGCTTCAAAAAATAATAAAATACCTAGGAGTAAATTTAACCAAGGAGGTAAAAGACCTGTGCTCAGAAACTTATAAGATACTGAAAAAAGAAATTTAGAAATATATAAATAAGTGGGAGCATACAGTATGTTCATGGATAGGAAGACTTAACGTCAATAAAATTTCCATACTACCCATTAACACAACTCAGAGGAAAAAGTGACTTTGATGTTTAATATTAAATTATCATGAAATAATGACAGTCTAGCTATCATTCTATAGTGCAAATAAAAAATTGATTATATATGAAGCTAAATTTTTTTATATTTAAAAAATCTGCCATCACCTGATGGCCACCATCTTCCCCACGGAAAACCTCACAGTTCCTTGGGCTTTCAACATGATGAACAGCCTCACTTAGAGGAAAGTTCCAAGACCTTTAAATACATAAATTACAGATAATCCATTAAACCACAATGATGCCAATGGGACTGCCTGCTGTACAAGTGTTTGCATGCTGGGCATTTTGGGTACCAAACATTGTGTTTGAAAGTCTTTATTTATTTATTTTTTGCTTTTTAATTGTTGTTCAAGTACAGTTGTCTCCATTTGCCCCCCACCATTCCCCCCACCCCCCACCTCCCATCTCCCACCTTCAATCCTACCTCCCTTTGGCTTTGTCTGTGGGCCCTTTATACATGTTCCTTGCTGACCCTTCCCCTTCTTTCCTCCGTTATGCCTTCCCCCTCCCCATGGTCACTATCAGTCTGTTCTTTATTTCCATGTCTCTGGTTGTATTTTGCGCACTTGTTTGTTTTGTTGATGAGGTTACACTTACAGGTGAGACCATATGGTAAGACTTCTCCAGCCAATTGTTACATCCATGGCCTTTGAACAAAATATGTGTTCTTGGAGTATACTGTACATGTTTACAAACTACATTGTAATTGATTTAAGATATATTAAAGTGGCCCTGGCTGGTGTAGCTCAGTGGATTGAGCGTGGGCTGCAAATCAAAGGGTCACCAGTTCGATTGCCAGTCAGGGCACATGCCCGGGTTGCAGACCAGGTCCCCAGTGAGGGCCACGTGAGATGCAACCACACAGTGACATTTCTCTCCCTCTCTTTCTCCCTCCCTTCCCGTCTCTCTAAAAATAAATAAATAACATTTTTTTTAAAATTTAAAAAAGATATATTAAAGTGGTTTGCCTTCAGGGACGTATCATAAGTCCCAATATAAGTGTTCAACAGAGTATTTCTATATGCTTTTAGGCACTTTATGGATCATTCCAGAAGTACCACAAAATACACATTATTGAAAAAATATATGCATGTGTGTATTTGTGCTATATAAATACAGCACCTAATTGCTCCCAAAGAGAGACTATATTTACTCTCCCTTCTCTAACCTGTTACCTTGTATAACAAAAACATTCTCACCTGTCCTGTGATAAGCGCTGAATGAAGCAAGTCTTTTCATATTATATTAAAAAAAGAAAGAAGTAATTAACTTTGCTTTTACCTGCATACACCCTCCCTTCCCATGACCAATGAAATCTAATAAAATAATCATCTCTATTCATCACCCCACAGGTGGGAGCTAAGCCGTATCATGAACATATAATAGGCATAAATCCTCAGCCACTGACAGGGATGAAAATGGCATTTTTCCATGGAGTTTCTTGCAATAAATCACATTAAAATGTTCCAATAAATGCTTGGTCTCATAGAATACTGCCATTGTAAAGAGCATTAAAATATATTTATATTTGACAATGCAACATCCTTGTGATGCAGTCAAGAAAAAATGGGGCTGCAATATCTACACAGCAAGAACATAATATCAGCCCTGGATGGTGTGGCTCAGTGGGCTGAGTGCTAGCCTGAAAACCAAAGGGTGTCCAATTCAATTCCCAGTCATGACACATGCCTGGGTTGTGGGCCAGGTCCCCAGTAGGGGGTGTGTGAGAGGCAACCACACATTGAGGTTTCTCTCCTTTTCTTTATCCCTCCCTTCGCCTTGCTCTAAAAATAAATAAATAAAATCTTTTTAAAAAGAACATAATATTAAAGATGGTTTTTGTCTTTGAAAATTGTGGAAAGTTATAAAACAGCAAGTACAGTAATCTTTTTATTACTTCTTGTTGAGGGTAAGTTAGTTTGGCTTACCTTCAGTACACTCAGTCCTTATGTAGGGAAGGCTATTTATCTGCATGTGTGCCTATGGAGTGTGAGGGTCAGCTTGATTTACAAATTAGCAATAATGTTCTCAATCTACCCCTTATAACAAACCAGTCTACCCCCTTTCAAAGAAAACTATATCGTCTGCAAATTGAAACATCGATATTTTACTTTTGACTATATGACTATTGCTGCCACTGCTGTTAATCTCCTAAATTATTCATGTCCGGGAAAAGTTCTGATGGTTAATTTGAGAATTCTAAAATAATTTGAAATAAAAAATTTATTAATATATTGTAAACTGCCTGAGGTTTTAATTTGAATAAGCCACAATGTTGACTAAAAGTTGGCTACCTTTCATTCTCAGTATAGAAACAGGGAAAGTACGTTTCATCTTTAGTACGTTGAGATGAAAACACATTTGTCTACAATTTCCCTAAGCATCTAAATTCAGAAAGCGGCATGCATATTAAAAGTGTAGACTTCCCTTCATTTTATATCTATTAGACTAGAGGCACAGAGCCTCCTAAAACATATTGGGAGGGGGAGACGGAGGGAAAAGATTGCCAAAAAATGAATGATGATAATAAAACAAGATGGAAAAGCAAATAATCAGTCGATAATTCTTCACTCTTTCGAACTAAACTAGGATATATTAGTAAGCAATGAGATAAAGAAAGAAATAAAACTCACACATAATCAGCAGTTATCCAATTAAAGTGTCTATCATAGAATACATCTACACTGAATTGCTAAGCAAATATGCTTTCTCAAGACTATTAGGACTTTCACAACAGGACATTTCTTTTTATGACTCTATAGGCACACACAAAAGGCAGAGTCTTCTGGATTCATGGAAAAGTAGTCAAATATAGCGGTGCAAACATCTGGATTGCATTCCTGCACTTCAGTGAGATATCTCACAATATAGCACACTGTCCTTTGAGCCTTTATCACATATCACATGAGTTATTTTCATGCCTGAATTCATTAAGACCAGTCATTTCCCTGCTCCCCACCATCTCCATTTCATTCGTCAGGGCTTTGCTATGTATGGTGCGTTCCCAGACCAGCAGCATCGGCACTGCCTGTGCACTTGTTTTGCTTGTGTTTGTTTAAAGATTTTATGTCTTTATTTTTACAGAGAGGGAAAGGGAGGGAGACAGAGAGGGAGAGAAACATCCATGTGTGATTACCTCTCGCACACCTCCTACTGGGGACCTTGTCTACAACCCAGACATGTGCCCTGACTGGGAATCAAATCAGCAACTGTTAGGCTTGCAGGATGACGCCCAGACAACTAAGCCACCAGTCAGGGCCTGGGCGCTTTGTTAGAAATGCAGAATCTCAGGCACCCGCGTTCAAGTTCCCATTTTTTAAACAAGATCTCCAGGTGATGTTCGTGCATGTGAAACTTAGAAAAGTAGTGTGTGAGAATATGCAGTAGGTCAAGAAAAATAGTATAAAATGCTATAAGGATATGTATATGCTCAGATACATGTGCACACTCTTTTGATACAACAGTGCTACGAGGCAGCTGTTATCACTGCCCTTTGAAGGGGAGAAAAACTGAGGCACCAGGAAGTAAACGTCTTTCCAAATGTTGGCACTCAGAGTCCAACAAGGCTGTCTGGCCCCTTCCCATCTGTGTCTTCATAACTAATTATTGAAGCAGACATGCTGCACTAGCGACTAGGCTCACTTCTGTAGATGTGAGAGTAAAAACGAAAACAGACGAGGACAAAATCTATCTGCCCCTCCTACATCTGAATGCAGTTTTAAAAAATCTTAGCAGGGCTAAAATGCTTCAATTTCAGAGGAAAGTCTATCAGGGAGCATGAAAACAAAGAAAATCACTGTGTTTTAAAAATCAAGGACTGTACTTAGCTTGAATCTGTTACAATATGTGTATTTTTTCATTTTGTAAGACTAGAATTGCTGAATGAGCTCAGAAAACTCAGTTGAAAATATATGATTAATCTCACCTACCCAGCAGTTGTTACTGTCAGCCCTGAAAGCCGTCTGCTTGTGTGATAATGTATACAGTTTCACTTCAGACTAGTGGGTATTATGGGATCTTTCTAGAAGACAGTTTTTATTTTTTTATTTAGCCACAGTTCATATCCTTTGAAACCCTGAGGGGATATTTCAAAGACTTACATGGGTATTGAGCTGGCTTCAGCCTGTTTAAGATATTTCCCTATGATATTTGGATTCCGGATACTTTAGAAGCTAAGCTTTTCTGTAAAAAGGTAATGGCTAGTTCTTTCAGAGTGGAAGACTTAATAGTTCAATGCAACAGCACTTTTAATTGGAATTTCAGTATTTACACTTCATTCCGGTTGGATTCTGAAACTCCAATTTTCTACTTGACTAAAAAGAGGCATTTGTGGGATGTTTTTCAATATATCCTGTTCTCCTGGTCCAATTCAACTCAGAATCAACCCTGGGAGAGAGGATTAAACTTCAAAAATCTTTAATATTGCAATAGTTCTAAAGTAGTAAAACTAGCTGTTATAGAAAGTTATCTATGGAAAGGAACAGACAACTGAATAAAAAAACACGATAACCCAACAACTGGCAAGGCCCTTGGTGCATTCGTATTTCCAAAACATCTCGGATGAGTACTGCATCCTTGTAACGAGAGTCTGAATTAAGCAAAGTACCCTTGAATTCCTCATTAATTTTTAATTTAGTCTTAAATAATGACATGAATTTGCTACAGTCTTGAAGAGGACTGCACATGTACTGGCTGTGCCTCTGTAAAATTGGCTCCTTTTTAACTCAAACCCAAGAAGTATTTTTGCATTATGAGGACACATGTTTTTCATGTATTTATGCAACTAAATTGAGCTCTCAGTGAGGGAAGAACAGTGTGGTTCAGATTACATACACAGATAGAAAGGAAACACAGTCTCATCCGAAGTCTGGAAAACCATACCAGGTGAAGGGATTAAGCAAAAAAAAAAAAAAAACTAAAAGAAAACAAAAGGAAACTCACAGACACAGACAACAGTGTGGTGATGACGGGAGGGAAAGGGGGTGGGGGAGGCAGGAGAGGGTAAAGGAGGATCAATGGTGATGGAAGGAGACTGGACTTGGGGTGGTAAGCACACAATATAGAATTGCACCCCTGAAACCTATGTAATTTTATTAACCAATGTCACTCCAATACATTCAATATATATAAATATATAAATAAATGACCCCCCCAAACTATAATATAGCAGTGAGCTTTGCAACATACCACTGATCAACTGAGGAATAGGAGTAGAATATCCTAAAAGTCGATTAAAAATCATCGTGTTTTGCATCCTTAGACAACTGCTTTGCTGTAAAAAGAATGTGACTCTTCAGCTGAAATCATCGTCAGTTAAAGACTATTAGAACATTGACTCCAAACTACATGGTACAATATTGACTTCATAGACTGGAGATTATCAAAATGACTTCCCTGTTAATTGTGACTTCACCATTCTGCTAGAAAGTTTAAAGAATGACAGGAATTTAAGAATGGGGAGTTGAGTTTTCAGATTTTTTAGCAGTTTAGATGACAGATATAATTACATATTTATTGTATTTCACCTTCTTGGTATTCTTTTTCCATTCTTTTAAAAATATTCAGAGGAAATTTACCTTGTGTAATTTAGTTTAATCCCAACTGCTTTGTAAGTAGCACACACAATAATGAAATAAATAGTCAATTCTCTATGTTTATTTATTGGTTTATTCTTTATTTATAATCTGTAAGATTAGCTTTGCTCACATAATGCTCATTAATGAGCCTTTACAACTACAGAAAATTCTAAATGAAAACTTTTTTTATTTTTAATACTGCACCTCATCACATACACAAAAAACTTTATCAAGTTGGATATATTAAAAAAAATTCCCAATTTGTTCTATCTGTTTGTTTCTTTTGTTGTTCTTGTTGGTCATTGATTTTGGTTTTTAGATTCCACATATAAGTGAAATAACTTGGTGGGTGATCACTCCTAAGTATGTACATGTCTAATCAGTATGCTGTAGTCCTAAAACTAATACAATACTACAGGTCAACTGTAACTGAAAGCTAAACTTTAAAAAAAAGACTATAAAAACTCTCCCAAACTCATCATTTTCCTTGAGGCCTGGCACATATTTAAATGTTATACTTGTGTATTCTTAATGAATTGCTCCTTACCAAAATAAATGACTGATATACATTAAATCTTGGTTTAGAACATTCAGCTATTTCTTAAAAGGGCTAGATCTCAGTTTTGTCATCTGCATAATGAAGGAGTTAGACATGGTGGCATTAAGATCCCTTAGAGCTTTCAAAGCCAAGGACCATACAAGAAGCAATGCCCAAACATGTATTTTTGTGCATTGTAACAGCTGCAAAATTATGGCCCTAGAAGGGGCATTTGAGGTCGGCAGAGTTCCCTCATTGTAGCGCTATGGCCCACGGTAAAGAGATTTCATGAATAGTGGTTACACAATGATATGTTATGAACAAATTACTGCTTAACATCCAAAGTTTTAAAAGTATGATTTAAATACACCTAAAATTAATATTTAAAATCACCTGTTTTCTCATGTCTTTAGAGTAATACAAATTATAGGAGAAGAAATTTATCAGGAATCAATCTTTTAAAGGCTAATTTCCTGTATACTATTTAGAAGAACTTTTTAATGTAATGTACAAATTTTTCTAATATAAATTTGGAAAGCTAAAGTGCCAGATGAAGATCATGCCCTTTATTTTCATTTTAGTGGAACTTAAACAACAAATAGTAAGACTACTGATTAAAATGGGGAAAGACTGAGTTCAGCAAACATCGTGGCTTCTAGTCCTTATTGGGTATGTTCAGCACTCAAATAAAAACATAAATTAACATATTGCAGAAATCCTGGGAAGATTGTCTATGGTTATTCATTTTTTAAAAAATATTTTATTTATTTATTAGGGAGGGGCAGGGAGGGAGAAAGAGAGGGAGAGAAACATCTGTGTGTGGTTGCCTCTCGAGCGCCCCCTACTGGGGACCTGGGCCACAACCCAGGCATGTGCCCGGACTGGGAGTTGAACCAGTGACCCTTTGGTTCACAGGTCAGGACTGAATCCACAGAGCCACACCAGGCAGGGCGGTTATTCATTTTTTAATGAATTCCCTGATACTCACTGCTGTTGAGTGTTCTATCAGTGAAAACAATTATGAGACTTGCAGGTTATTGTACAAACTGAAAGAGCCACAGAGACAAAATATATTGCCATATCGCACCTCATTTTTTTCTAAAACAAAAAATTGGAGTGTAGCGAATGTTACTGAATATCCGGAGTCATCCAAAACTTGCATCTTACAAGAATGATCACATTACCTTTCAAAAAGCTACACAAAAGAACCAAAGGCCCAGGCTTATCTTCCAGGCGAAGGCAAGTGAGGAGTGGGAGGAAGATAAAAGAAGCTGAAGAAAGACAGAAGGAGGTCATAAAAAACTGTCTCGTGACCCTGGCTGGTGTAGCTCAGTGGATGAGCATGGGCCTGTGAGCCAAACAACCGCAGTTTGATTCCCAGTCAGGGCACATGCCTGGGTTGCAGGCCAGTTCCCAGCAGAGAACGTAATCACACCCTCTCTCCTTCCCTTCCCCTCTAAAGATAAATAAATAAATAAATAAAATCTTAAAAAAAAAAAAACTGTCTCGTGGCTCATAAATAATAGAAATAAAAATGTAACCACACCCTCTCTCTTTCCCTTCCCCTCTAAAGATAAATAAATAAATAAATAAAATCTTAAAAAAAAACTGTCTCGTGGCTCATAAATAATAGAAATAAAAATGTCAAATGAACTTTATTATATGGTGTAGGTAGACTAATAAAAGTGTAGAAGCAAAGGAAGAGTTCTTGGGAAGAAAAGGCCACCTACGTTCCCTGTCACTGAAGGTGGTGGTCATTCAGGGTGACTGGCATTCTAGACCTCATGGCACTGACTTTAAGTTGCCAGCTTGGGCCACATTCCTGGTGCTTGTCATTTTCGAAGAGAAGAGATGAGATAAAAGGCTGCTTTGCTTACAGTGGCCTGCTTTTGAGTGATAAAGCTCTATTTAATCCATATGAAATTTAAGATATAAAAGATACACTGAAGTTTCCAACTGTAGAGATATCCTTTTCATTTTGATCAATGACTTTTAAAAATTATCTCTAGTATAAATCCTTCATTGCCCTCACAGAGCCTAGAGACTGCAAATTATAAGTCATTGTTTCGACTCGTCTGTGTTGTGATCGCATTTCCCGTATATGAAAGTTGGATGTGATAGGATGGTAGAGTATTCTTTGTCTCACCCATTTTCTTATTCTATTTCTTAAACTTTCATAAGCTCGAATAGAGCAAAATTGACTCTGCAAAAACATGTCAGCTTAAGTGGTAAAATTAATACATTATCACAGAGCATCTGCCACTAGATCACTGTTTATATCTGCCTGAGCTCATTTAGTCGTTTAGTTTACAAACTACTGTCAAGTGAGCCTTATTCTTTCCCAAGCAGTGGCCAATAGCTGAACTCTTGGATGGAAATAGTCTTTATAATCTATCTATTTATACACACTTTTCTTTATATAACACACCAAGGACAAAAATGAGCTGGTAGTCACAGACAGATGTGACTTTGGGTTTGCTAAGCTGATTCTAATTTCTTATTTAGTTATTTTACTCCTTCCACCTCCATGATTGTTATGTTTTAACAAACTGAATGATACTTGTGTTGATTTTTTTTTGAGGTGATTACTTTGCAGGCTGATTGCAATCTGCCTAGAAAGATATCTGAACAGTTTTATTTTATATCTGAACCTTTCAGATAACTGACCCCTATCATTCTTAGTTATGAGGGCAGGAGTTTAATGATCCATTATTAGCTGATTCTTTTAAAGCTTCATAGTTTTGTTTTTCATTTTCCCAATTGTCTACATTCATAATTAGATATTTCACTAATGAAATGTTCAACTAATACTTACCCTAATATTATTTATGCCAACAGTTTCAGCAGATCACGGCAAAATTTGGCATTTCTCTGAGTAGTGCTCTAGTCAAATTGGTCTTCCACTTTTTATAACGTGTAATTAGATTACTGGTAGAGGATCAATCAAAGTGTGTTGCCAGGCAAAGATTAATTACTTCCTTTTTGTGAATTAATTAGTACGGAATTTAAGTGCTGAGCAAACCTGATCTAGTGAAAGCAAAATGAATGTCAAAGAGATGTTAACTTGAGATACAGCTCAGCAGAGAAACGTATCATTTTTAAATTAACGACCAAATATATTTCTTCTTATTTTAAATGTAGAACTTCATTAGTCCTAACTACTGGGAACTCTATTTTTCTTTTGCATCACAGAAATTTGTAAAAAGAAAGCATTGACATTTTTTAAAAAGTTGATGAAATTTTATCCAAAAGTATTATTACTTGAAGCTCAGATTTTAGACACTACACCAATGTAACAGAGTGACTTCGTGTGTGAAATGACCATATCCGGTGAAGGGTTTTAAAAACTGCAGATGATGTAACTCCAGCAGTTGAAGAAAATGAAAACACTGATTAAACTAGATTCCCCCTTCAGTTATGAGGATTCTCTCTGAAAATGACTGATTTACATCTGGTCAACTGAAGGCCAACTTCAGTATCTCTAGAAACATTCTGTATCACTGTTTCTCTTCCAAAGAAACATGGATCTTATTATCTATGATCATTCCAATTGTGATATGCCAGTAGATTTTTAGAAATATAGATGGTCCCCTTTTCTCTCCAACTGACCCATAGTGAGATAGTAACAACACATCTTCTAAGAGAAAACCTGTACACACATGTCTGACTACATACATATCAACTGTCACAGGGTGCTGAGCTAGACATCCCCCAAAGCCCCCACAGCTATCTCTTGGGGGCTGGGGGAGTGGAACAGGGCCACTGAGAGCTACTTTGTACCTCTGAAGAGCGTGGCCAGGGTCTCAGTGATGGCAAATGGCTGTGCCTGCTGGGAGCCAGGGGGTGGGTGTGACTGGAACCCGTGATGCAGGGCATGCAGTCAGAGGGGCTCGCTGCCCCTGCACCAGAGCGGGAAGGCGGTTGGCTCTAGTCACCAGGCCACACCTGCCGGGACTGACAGGGCAGTGGAGAAAGGCAGAAGGAACCAAAGAGCTGGCAGTTGTCACCAGCTGTGGGAGGAGTCGGAAATGGGGGTGGGAGAAAGAGCCAGGTGGGATTTAAACTCGGGTGCAGGGCAGCCTTTGGGCCTGTGGACCGTGTGGCCGGGGCAGGAGGGGCCTTGGCCAGGTGGTTGGAAAGGGGGTAAAGGCCCCCCAGCAGCCCACCATGAGGGTGCGGTTTGGGGTTAAGAGCAGGAGCCTGCCTAGCCCAGCACAGATGCCTGAAAGAAGCTGGCTAGTGATGGGCACCTGCCCAGCTAAGCGGCAGGCTTCTGTCCTGTCCCTGTCTCTGTCTCTGTCTCTGTCAACTGGTTTGGCAAGGAGGGTGGGACGGTGTGTTTGGGGCCTTCTTTGTTTCTAAAGGGGGTGGGTGATATTTAACGGCAGAATTCCACCATTGTTCTAAGGCTGTCTAACTTTTGAACAAATAGTTCCTTTCCTTTTCATAAGACTCTGGCACTGCAGTCAGGTTTCTTATCTGTGGTGGGCAATAGAACCCAGAGCTTCTGTTACTGGACTATTCAAAAATCTCTGAGGCTTAACAAGGTAGACCTTCGCTAATATTTCCACATGTTTTACAACTTACTCTGAATTATTCTATCAGAGCAGCATTATTTATTTTAACTCTTCATGAATTACATTTAACCTAAAGCTACTTGTAAACAAGAGCGGCACAAGTAGGAGTTTAATGTGGTTAGAGCGTTCTCAAGAGGTTCACAAGGCCCCTAAACACCACAATCAATACTGACTGTGGATACCTACAATTCCTCGAAGCCACACCCTCTTCTCTGGGAGAGCCTTTGATCCTTCACAACTCGGACTTGACCTGTTAGAGCATCTACAGTAACCCAGCAGCAACTGCTAACACTGTTGATGGACTGGACCTCTCAACAAAACAGCTAGCGGGGAAGAGCAGGGTCCATTGGAAATGGGGCCTGTTATCTGGTGGGGTTAAGGTGGGGCAGGGGCTGTCCTCCCCAAAAGACAAAAAACTCACAGAATGTCAAGTGGCTCTCACAGCAAAGGCTAAATTGAGAAGACTGCAACTGTGAAATTAAAAAATTCAAAAAGCTTTGAAATGGAATGAGACGGGATGTTTTATTAAACTTGTCTCATAAAAGAGAAATAATTGGATTGCATTTACTTGTTTCTTTATCTTAAAAATGAAAGTTAATATTCTTGGCAAAAGGCTCAAAGAATGAATAGCATACTTTAATTTCTTCCCCTAATCAGCAAAGTTATATCAACCTGGGAACTATATGTTAAAGTAGTATTAATAAATCCCGGTGGTAAGTTTGGGGCAAAATCTTATTCACAAAAGTTGTATTTCTATCTATTTTTGTGAAGTTTCACACAAGTCATCAGCAGAAAAGCAAGCAGACTGAAGATGGAACGCATTTGAAAGTATGAAATGAGATCTGCATAAATTCATTCCTCTAATAGCTTAGCCTCTTATTTGTGGCACTCTGGACCAACAGCGCAGTTTCCTGGCATCTGCTCCTTGTCTGAAATCCCAGTACTACATAGTATTCTGGAGCTACAGAGTTTGTCTTTGAAGAATCAATGGCACCTTATCATCTGTATTAGCCTACAGAGATTAGCTTGCTATGGCAAACTTGGCATCAACTGTTTTTCTGATCAAAACAAAACATACACTTACTACGTAAAAATCTTATTAGTATGCCATTTAAGATAATACAACTTCTTTATAGTGAAATATTGCGTTTCTTGCACTTGTAATAGTCAGGTCCTTTATTGCCCAAAATGGAACACCTAATCAACAAATTCTTTGGAATGTGGCTTTGAGGGATGTTTCAGATCCAGTGAGAGAATAGGTAGTCGATATTACTCATAGTAGAAATAGGCTTCAAACACTGGCCCGTTAATACTGCTACACATAGACACAAATGGACACTTATCTGTACCTTTTCCCTAAGCATATTAAAACAGCAAGAAGCAAAAATATATTATTGCCTACAGCCATCCTAATTTTAAAGTAAAGCCTCGTTAATAAAGAACTTTGTTAACTTGATTTTGCCATTGTTTCATGCTGTAATTGTGAATAAAATATTTAATGAGCAAAATAATAGTGTCAGTAGGAACACAGGAGAGAGATGTTTAGCCCCTGGTAGAAACAAACTTCAAAAATGCAGCTTGGAAGTATATTAGGTCATCCATAGTTGCTAACACCTGCAACTCTTAACTATAAATAAAATCAGATCCTGTAAAGAACTCTTCATTTGCATATTATGAAAGCAGCTACTTATTATTGTATATATTCAATCGTACCTAATTGGGGTTGACGAACTGGTATTGAATTTCAAATGTTTCATCATTTCTAACACAGCGATTCTGCCCCTTTTGCCAGCAATGCCAGCCCATCTTAGTCTCATGCATTTTGAAAGTTTATTTCAGGGTTAGATTCACACCGTGGATGTGTATGCTGAGTTTATTCTTTAATTGTTGCTCTGCAACCCTCTAACAAAAGGGCAACAATTCTCTCTATAGAAATGGTGCTCATCTCATCTCTGTATTATTATTTGTAACTGAGATATGCTTTATTTTTTAATTATGTTTTATTGTTTATGCTATTACAGTTGTCCTCATTTTTCCCCCCTTTGCCCCCCTCCACCCAGCACCCCCCACTCCCTCAGGCAGTCCCCCCACCATGGCTCATGTCCGTGGGTCATGTGTGTAAGTTCTTTGGCCGCCCCATTCCCTACACTGTACTTTACAGCCTCTTGGCTACTCTGTGACTACCTATTTGTATTGCTTAACCCCTGCACCTTTCCCATCCGCCCTGTCTCTATATTATTGATATTATCTGTTAAGTGGTGATAGGCCTATAATTAACATAATAATTTATGGAGTAAATAAGAGCAAGGACACCTTGCTTAATGCATATGTATTACTTATGACCATATTCTTCTTAGAGATTGACTCTGAGTTTATTGTAGTGGCAGATACAGCTACAGCTTCTTATTTGTACTGGAAGTCATTATGTCATCTTGTTCATAGTAAATGAGAGGTAAAGTAGTATTGCACATTACAGAATTTCTCATCCACAGAATAAATATTGATAAATAATTCTAAGTATAAAAATGTATATAGGGATAGCAGATCTTTAGGCCTTTCTGAATTTGGTGACCGAGAAGTCTCTAAAATATTTATATTCAAACACCTTTAATATCCAATGTCTACTTTTACAGAGAGAAAAAGGTTGATGTTATGCTGTCATTGGTTCTATATGTTTAGTCTTAGTCATGTTGATGTTCAACCAATTGACTTCCCTTATTTTTTGGAGTTTCAAACATAGAGGCTGAAATCACAAGATGGGGAAGCCATTTTGTTCTCAAAACTATATGCAAAACTAATTTCAATTACTTATTTATAAATAAAGAATAAAGGGAATGAAGGGGAGGAAAAATGGGACAACTATAATAGCATAATCAATAAAATATATTTAAAATTTTTAAAAAAGAATGTTTTGAGCTTTGTATAACCTTAGCAAATTTTATATCTCCTAAAATTAAGAGGAAGTGAGGATGTTCGGTCCATGTTCAAGATAATAAATTTAATGAATGCTCTATTTAGTATCAGCTTCATGACCTTTTTTAAAGAATTCAACATCTTTGAATTTTGTCAAATAAGGCCTTTTATGCCTTCAGCCTGGAGACCAAATCTGAATATCTTTGTAAATGGTCACATGGCCTAAGACACGGGTTTTCAGTACATTATTGAAAACCTTAGACTAACTCCCCAGCATTGGAGTCGGGATCTCTTATTTCCTTAAAAATAAATTTTCTATGGTTCTTCTGTATTAGAAGAAAAGTAAATCTGAAAAATAACTTCCCCAAATTATAAAAAGAATTTTCATGTTCACAAATGAATGAATGAAATAAAAAGGCTGCTTATACACAGATAAATACATGTAGATGCAGATATAGTCTTAACTATGCCTATCCAAAATGACTATATGAAATTTCATAGTAAGTGTTATGCAACGTAGAAATGATTGCACATTTATTTCAAATATGGGAAATGGATGATGCATAAGGGCCTTCCAGCTAATTTTGTGTGTTTACCTTTTAAAAGTGTGTAACTCCTGTTAACATCACTAAAAGGCCACTGTTACCAGGACTACGGCTGTGTGCCTTGCAAAGTGCATTTACACTGCAGGACAAGACAGGTGTCACTTACTGCATTCAGGATCCGAGTTGCCATCGCCCTCGGTGCGGTTGCTGGGCGCAGCTCGGTAGAAGTCCTCCCCACGCCGCCGGTAGTGCAGGGGCAGGGCGTGCGCCCCGCCTGCAGCCTCCAGCTCTCCCAGGCCACCCTCACTTCCGCTCTCCTGAGAGCCTTCTGGCAGGTGAAACGTGACACGCCGCTGGGACTGAAAGGAAGCCAGAAAATTACAGCGTTTCAGCTACGATCTGAATAATTGCTTAATGCAGCCAATTTTGAAAATACATTATTTCCACTATCCAGTGCAGTCATATCAACATTATCTTGATTTGGGAACAATTTCAGGCTTCTGTGAACGTGCTTCAGCTCATATTTTGAAACAAGGCACATCCAGGTGCAGAATGAAGTCGACTGCAAAGACGTTCAAGCACATTGGAAATTCTGATCATCATTTCCACATGGATTTATTGAGCTACTATTTGACAAGAATTCTTGTTTTGGAATAATAAGTGTGAATACATATAACAAACTTTTATTGCTATATCTGTAGATTTGGGTGGGCTGAAAGAGTAAACAATAAGAAATTTATTCAATCACGCAGGCTTGGAAAATTTAAAGTACAAATCATCTTTTCAAAGAATCTTATGGGCAGTGTCTTGAATTGAAATTTATTTAAATCGATTCTACCCTTTAAAAAATAAAAATAGTTACACAGCATAGATAGCAGTTGATGATAATTACAATAGCAAACTATACATCTCATCTTAAATGGTAAGGGCGGTAACTGCACTCCCTTTTGTACTGCTGTGGGTACAAATACATCCCCTGCAACGAAGCTCCCCAGGGGCTATCCACGGCCTTCTGTAGTCCACCCCACTAAACATGGGTAGGCCAAGTGTAACCAAACCTCTCGGCTTCTCCCTCACTCCCTTGGAAAACTCACTCCAGGGAAACCAGCTAGACCTGTCTGTGAACAACCCGTTCTGGACATTATAGTTTTGAGCCCTGCTTGATTCACACTGAGGCCATCCCACTGCAGGCACGTGTCATTGTGGAACACTAATAAAAATGTAAGGCACAACTGCTTTCCCTTTGATGTTCCAAAGGGTAGGGGTAGTTTGCTATGCAACAACAGATCAATGAAAATACTTCACTCCTAGCAGTATATGATACAAGACCTGGAAAAAGCATTTTAAAATGTCCAAAACACTATATTGTAGATGTTTATCTATAATTAACTATGGCATGCCACATAGATTAAAAATCACTGCATGTAAAATAATATGTTTTATCATGAGACTAATTTATAATTGCTTGCATGAAAAGCCATACCTGTTGAGAGATCTTTTCTGAAAGACACAAGTAATGTGTTTCCAGTACATATATATTAATAATGTGCCATACGCATGTTAGATGGGATGCATTTTATACATCTAGTGTGTGCATGTGTTAATGTATTTTCGCCACGTACATTGTTTAAAGCAATGAGAAAATAAACTAATCTAGAATTTACAATGTGCTGCTGAAGCCTAACACAATACAAATTGCCAGTGAAGGGAAGGTGAAGTTGTGTCAAATGGTAAGGGGAATGAAGCCCCTTTGATTTCACCTTCTTATCTATGCAAAAAAGAACAAGGCAATTACGTGAAAAGAAAACATGTATCCCATCCTAGGACATGTATACGAGGGAGGAAGTTCACTGAAAGCTGTGACTTCATCCAAAAGTGGCCTGGCCACGCACTCATCCTCCCGGGTCGTGGTCCTCTTAGATTGGATCCCCTCGGGGGTTAATAAGAAAGAATAAGAGGGTTTTGTAAGAACTCCCATGAGTGAACAAAAATGCTTTTGTCCCTTCCTAAAAGCAAATCAACACACTACCAGCACTGGAACCATGTTTCTGAAATGCAGTTCTCACATTTGACGTTATCACGCATGCACCTTCGAGGTTTCAAAAACAGTCATATTGATAAACAGTCTTGTTTGTACTAGTTTCAACCAATATCAGCATGCCTCAAGTGGGGATCAAAGTATGTGGCTTGCACATTAATCTATCATTTTAAAACTGTATAAAATTAAATGACATTAGAGATTTGGTATTGTTCTCATTCACAGTTTCTATTTCTATAATCCACAGAACATATTCAGTATCATTATTTAAAATACAGATATTCTATTTCCTTAATCAGTGAATTCACAAGAGGCTCTGTATTTGCACATCTGTGAATAACCAAGCTGTCCATGGACGTATAAATCTATGAAAGACTTCCTTCAGTCAAATTATTAGGATTTCAGTTTTTAGGAATTGTTTTTAAAAGCTTCTGAAAAATTAACCTTGACTAAGAAAAGGACAGTTAACTATTTTTCCCATGGTTAACTGAGATAATTCCAATGTAAGCTTGCATTTTGCAATTCGTGGACACTTCAAGATAGATGTGAATATAAAATAATTATATGAACTGAACAATTTATGAATCCTTTGCAGTAACTTTCGGAAACCCGGTTTAACTCATTTGCCGTCCCCTTGTTAATGGATAAATCCTCTCTTGTGATGCCTTTCCTTCATCATATGAAGACATTCAAAATCCACAGGTATTTTTCTTCTCCAATATATTTACAAATAGTAACCATTTCATGGAAATCATTCCTTAAGTCTCTCAAAGAGAGGGATAAATCATTTCATGTTTTCAGGTGCTGTCATGCTAATCACTGTGTCATAATATGTCTGTCTGCAGCTCTGCAATGAAGCTCCGGCATACAAATTAAACAATCTACTGCCTGTAATAGCGACTTTATGGGATGGAAATAAATCCTGGATCGCTCATGAATAAATGTCTCATCGAATGGCTAGCTATGTTTCTGCCAGTAGGAGAAAAATTCACAAGGGGTCTCTGCCCTTAATCTGCACGCCTCGTTTTTTAGCTCTAATCAATAGAAATTCCAGTAAGCACAAATGCATAAAAATAATACTGCTGTCACCTAGATGGCTCATTTATGAGCAGACTATCAGAGTTGCCGCATTCTTGTGTCCATCATACCTCAAGAAGGCATAATTCCATGTTAAACATCAGGTGAATGTCGTTGCATTTGCATAACATGATGCAAGTGGCACCTGAGAAAGGTTAGGCTGGCAGCTGAGAGGCCGGACACTGACAGGCTGGACGGGGATGCTCATTAACGGTGCTTGAGTCTGCCAGCCAGAGGGCTCATTAGAATCACCTGTCCCTGGTTTCCAACCCATCCTCCAAGCTTGCACTTCCGCAGCACCAGTTCAAATACACCCTGACCCTGCCTAGCTTAAGACTCTACCAACGCCAGGAACTCGGATTAGAAATAGTAACCATAGGTCAGGTTATTACTTTTTAAGGATTACCATTTGAGTGCCGGGTTGTTTTTGAGTCATATAAACCATTCTTTATATCAAATTAGTAAGCATGTTTTAAGTTTCTGCATTCCCATATGTTATAATAATAAACAACTCATTTTCCCCATGGGTCCTGTCTCTTATTAAAAGAATTTATAATTATTCAATATGTCATAAAGTAAAATGTGAAAAAATCTTAGAAACTCAATCTGAGATTTTCACATGCATTTTATGGCTAGCACATATATCTTGCACGTAGTTCCAGTGTGAAGTCTCCTGGATGACACATTATGTATTAGGTTTTTACTGTTTGATTCTATGATTTGCTGAACTTCCTACTTTTCCAATTCAAGTCATCTTGCAAAATAGATTGGTTCACCTAATTTTTTCACTGTTTCATAAAATTTGAATGGTGTCATTTCTCATTTTCCCTTTTGCATTCTACTCCTGAAGTATTTTACCTTTTAAGGCTTTTTAAAAATAACACAACATATTACTAGCACATGCGGAAAGTTTTCCAATTATCCCAGAGTCAGATCCTCCCTTAGCTCTGACTATTTTACTCTTACATCTTTTGACACTTGGTGATATTTAAATTTATTTTATTTCATTAATTTTAAGCAAATGAGTCAGGAACATTTATTTGATGATAGAAGACTCTGTAGCATTATATGAGGACATCTTTCCTTTGAGATCAATCAAAATGGAGGTAATCTCTTTGTAGATAAAGCTTCTTCTTTCTAGAATGCTGTTGCTTATAAATTGTGAAATCAGCAATTGCCAGAGTTTTGTGAACTTTTCAATGAAGTAGTTATTACAAATTTTTGAGAAAGTAGAGTTACATAACAAACAATTAAAATAGGATAAGCCTAGGCTGGTGTGGCTCAGTCGGTTGGAACATTGTCCCATAACCAAAGGGTCGCAGGTTCCATTCCCAGTTGGGGCACACGCCTAGGTTGTGGGTTTGGTCCCTGGTCTGGATGGGAGTTAACCAATTGATTCTTCTCTCGCATGGATGTTTCTCTCTCCCTTTATTCCTCTCTTCCTCTCTCTCTAAAAGCAACGAAAACAGTATGTGCTTGGGTGAGTATGAAAAAAAATAGGATAAAACTGGACATCAGCATGCTTTGAAACTGGCATGCATCCCAAAATGGCATTTAATAATATTAAAACTGGATATAAAACTAAAGCCAGAGCATTGTAATGGTCTTAAAGCTAAAACCCATGTATCAGTTTAAAGAAAGAAAGAGAAGAAATCTCTACATTGTTTTTGGTGCTAACCACATCTAGGCTTAGGGACTTACATTAAAAGTTATGAATTCTCGTAGGACCTTCATTATCTGGAAGCAGGTATGTGGCGGCCTTGAACCATTCCAACAGCAGTGAGACCAGCAAGTGAGGGAGAGATTCAAAGCAAGCAAATTGCTAAAATATTTACCACTAAGTTCATGCTCAGAATCATATGTGCTTTACTCTGCTTTGACAAATTCGGTTACCTATTTCTTCAACTTAAAGTGTGTTAGAAGTGTTTGCAGTTGCTAGAAATGGAAAAATTGACAGAAGGAGAAATTTCCACCAACTTTCCCTAGATCTGCCTTCTGTCAATAAGTGTGATTCTTCTGTACGACACACCTCAGCATCTGAGGATGATGAAGCCTGATGTACTAATGGTCTGATTTCATGGTATGTTGCCATCCGACTTTGGCATGGTTTTCAGACCTTTCCCATCATACTAACCCTTTTCCTTTTTGCCCATGTAATTTATTTACGTAATTAACAAAGTCATATCTTCAGTATTTACTATTTTATTGCTGCTGATAACATGAACTTGAGAGATGAGGCATTTCTAGATCGCATATAATACAAAACTCATTTTTTATAACATTAGTCAGTAGTTAACATTTTCTAATTGTGAAATCATTTGAATAAGTTCTGTTTTGAATGGTGCTTTCTCTCAAATGTCACCTCTTTATATTTGCAAAATATTTTTTCATTGCCATAGATACGCAACATGTCTGTTTAATGGATGCATTTTAAACAAACCAAATGTCATTTAAGCAACAGATGGTTTCTGACTTCAATTATATAGGTTGGGGAAGGAGAGAAAGCTTGGCACTGCCATCAATTACACAAACTTTGCAACCAAACACTCCCTTGTTTAATGTTAACAGAAATCACAACCAAAAATACGTGATTGCAGACAACAGTATGGTGATCTCCAGAGGGAAAGGGGGTGGGGAAAACAAAGGGAGTGAAGGGAGTCACCTATATGGTGACAGAGGGAGGCCGGACTGTGGGTGGCAGGCATACAATGCAGTGTACAGACCACCTATCACAGAAATGTATCCCTGTAACATATACAATGATGTGTCACAGAAATGTACACCTGAAACCTGTATGATTTTTGCAACCAATGTTACCTCAATGAATTCAATGAAAAAATAAAAACAAATAAATAGAGCAATAAAATAGAAAAAAGTACATGATGGTGATCAAATACCAGTTTAAAAATAATAACTAGAATATTTTCTTAATAAAATTAAAGAGTGTGCACATCAATGGGCATGCTAGAAATTTCTTTAGTGTGTTGTACCGACTGTTAGGCCCTGTAACTTTGGACCCTTCCCAGCGCACACCCTCTCCCTCTCCTCTGCATTAGCACATCAAAACCACCCAATGCTGGTGTAAAATGTGTTCTTTCCAGAAAATTAATATGAGATTAAAACACCAACGTTTTCTTTGAACTCTTACCTATTTTAAGACTCAGAGTTCTAGTATAATCCCCACTAGTAAACAAAGAGCCACAACAATGGTCTGTGATGGAAGGTAGGGAAGAATAAAGTTGAGAGTGGAAGGGAAACAAATTGCAAACAATGTCTGCGCTGTTGTGACCTTTTATTGGGGAGCAAGAACCTAGAAGGGTAAAAGGAAACTTATTTTCCTCCGCACGCTAGCATGAAGTTTGCATCATTTAAACTAGTGTTTCTCAGTACTTGCTCTAGAGCTGGTGGCAGCAGTGGTGATGGTGACAGACACACTCAACAAGAATAAGAATAAGAATAAGAATCCCATGTCCACCTGCACCCTGCGTAATTCTTTTTTTTAAATATTTTATTTATTTATTTTTAGAGAGAGGGGATGGGAAGGAGAAAGAGTGGGAGAGAAACATCAATGTGTGGTTGCCTCTCATGTGTCCTCCACCAGGGACCTGGCCTGCAACCCAGGCATGTGCCCTGACTGGGAACCGAACTAGTGACCCTATGCTTCTCAGGCCCGTGCTCAATCCACTGAGCTACACCAGCCAGGGCCGTAATTCTTATGTTTACTGAATTTCGAGTGCCACATATAGTTAGCACTTATTACTGATAAACCATTTAAAATTATAGCATTAATTGAACATTTATTTTTAGCTAATTTAATGAAAATAAGTGTGAAAATGCCTGGCACTTTGATGGAATTATCAAAATTAAAAAAAAATTACGCCATAACTGAATATTCATTAAGTACATGGATGAAAATAATTATTGAATAATTAGAAGTAATTTTTACCCCATTAAAAATGCATGATATAAATCAGAAAACTTAATATGGTCAATACAAGGTAGAAGAATGAGATGTTCATGTAATTATATCTACTTCCCCTTATGTTCACAGCTCTGTTATTTCCAAAAACCAAGTGCTGGAAACAGCCTAAGTGCCCATCAGTAAATGAATGGGATCAAAAAGCTGTGGTCCATTTGTACAATGGAATACTACACAGCAGAAAGAAAGAAGGAGCTCCTACCCTTCGCTACAGCATGGATGGAACTGGAGGGAATTATGCTGAGTGAAATAAGCCAAGTACTGCAAGAGAAATGTCATAGGATCTCACACATATGTGAAATCTAGTGCTACGGTTTCATTACGTGGTGACGAGAACTGAAAACTACATGTATTCCCAATGTGTTTTTGTTATATTAACAAAAAATGGTAATAATGCTCTATGCCATTTTAACAGTACTTTCTTGTATGGATTAATGGCATAAATATTACCTTAATACAGCTAATAGCATGTAAAATTTATTTCTTGTAAACAGATGCAAGTGGCAACTTCTTCCACAAAAGGGAGAAAAATTCAAAATACACAGTCTTATGATTAAAAATCTAAAGTAGGAAGAAATCTAAAGAATCAAAACACATTAGTAATCTTTGAAAATGAAAACACAGTAGATAAGTCAAAGTTATATTAGTAATATCAGAAGGGTTAGATATTTATCACAAGTTATTTACTCAAATAATATGCATGAACATGTGTAGTATTTATTGAAACTTAACAGTAAATTCACTTTTTTGTATGCATACAGTTAATCATGCATCCTAAGAGAGCACCCATGTACAAATAAGGCAAATACTCTAAGCAGATTATACTAGATGAAAAGTTTATGTGTCTTATAAATATAATCTAGGCTCTACTTGAAAATAACAGGAAGTAGTGAAAATCTATTATCTGAAAATTCTTTGATCGATACCAGGTAAATATGCCTTCTTTAAAAAGATGATCATATTTTGATTTAAACTGCCTTAAATACCCATAACATCCCTAGGTTATCAGAACTCCAGAATCAAAACTAAGAAATATTTTAGGTCCACAGATTTTTTAAAGATTATCAGTTGTTGATAACCTTCATTATTAAGTAGTTATTCAATTTTATCTGAAATATACATGTTTTTAAAAGTTCCTACAAATATGATGGTATAATAAATTATGAGATGGCCATATAATCAACCTAATTCTTATCCTTTCTTATTTAGCCACAATACATCAGCTCAAAATAGTGTCATAGGCTATTTTTAATAACACCATCTGGTTGTTCTGAGTCCCACCGCTGTCAGTATCATATGATATTGCCGAAAATGTGAAACCAATCTGGTTCGAGAGAATTTTTAAAAATTCTGATGTCTAGAGAGAGGGAATATGGACAATAATGAATTATGTACATAGAGAAATAGGAATGGGTTGAATGTGAAAATATGTACAGGAAATTTAAATATAAATTGAAGTTATTTTTCAACTATAACATAAATGGAATAGAACTCTCCCGAGACTCACTGCATTTACAAGGCATTTCCTGGGACAACAGCCATAAGAAATAGGTCCTGGACTTCTTTTGTTAAATCACTCTCCACTTAAATGACAATGAAATCCCTGTCAAAGTTAACGATTATGGTAAGTTCATTCCAATACACTACTAATGGATGCATATATATGGCATTCAAAAAAATAGAGCTGCAATAATTATAATAAACAATGAATTGGAAACATACTGGGAATTAAGTCTAAAGGCAAAACAATGTATTAGGAAATATTTATGTGAGTTTCAGGACCTAGGTTTTAAAATGGGAAGAATCCCTGTTTTTAATATTTAAAAGTAATATTTTATCAACTGTTTTACTTTATTTGACTTCTACCATAAACAGTGCCCCTTAATCAAGCAATGGGAAAGTAAATGATAATTCGAACGGAGGAAGGTTAACATCTTAACCGCTTTGTACAGTGTTCTAAGGGGAATATGTTTTTCTATTTTATAAAACAATGGAGAGGATCCAGTAGTTGGAGAAATTCCTGACAAGAAGCTGCACAAGAAAAAAAAATCCAAACAAATTCAAAGGTGACAACAAAAGGAAGTCATTTAAGATTTGAGTTTTAAAAAATAACAGTAAATTAGAGTTATTTTGTTTCTGTTCCAAGTAAGAAGTAATAAAATCTGAGTCCTTTTTCTCACATATTTAATTGGCTAGTAATAGCTACTAAACCAAGCAATATTTAATTTAGAAGGGGGGAGCCTATGGGAGAAGTCACTCTTTGTATGCATGGTAGTAGTTTACTTCATTATAAGATATATTTTTCTAAAGAGTTTACAAGTGAGGGTTGGATTATGGTCCACTATCGAAGGAAATCAAGAAGAATTGTTTTTTATAAAAAAAGTAGCAGAGTGCCTCTTGCAAGAATCTTTTCTTTTCCCCACAGTGTGTATCAGCATAGTTTTGCAACAGCACTCTGAAAAGGGATCCTGAGACTGGTAGTCGTTCATTCCTCACAGTCCTACATGAGTCCTGGCAGCCACTCATTGATTGCACATGAGTTTAAGAGAGAGGGGGACACTGAGTTACCACTTTCTAGAAGCCACACTGAATCAATGTGATCTGTCAATGAAACAGATGCGTAATATCATTATGAAAATAAGTCAGATCTCATCAGTGTCCCCAAATACAGTTATGATCACCTCATACATAGAGTCTTTATTTGCACCATGACCCAAACCCAGCTGACTGTTTCCTTTATAGTATAGTATATATACTCTCGGGGTATATACACTCAGAGGTATCTACACCTTTATACTCACGAGTCAGCAAGAGAAGGGGAGGGTGTGGTCACCCTTACCATTTGATTTCTAACCCCCAAGAGCTGAAGAGTGTTACACTAAGTGAAATAAGCCAATCAGAGAAGGACGAGTATGATACTATTTCAGTCACACGTGAAATCTAATGAACAGAGTGAACTAACAAGGAAAACAGAGACAGGCTGGCTGGAGGTCAGATGACAGCTAGAGAGGGAGAAGTTAAGGGGGTGGAGGACCGAGTAGAAAGGAAAAAGGACTCGTGGACACAGACAACAGTGTGGGCATTGCTGGGGAGAGGGACATATAAGGGGACTAAATGGTAATAAAAACAATATGATCAAGATTAAATAAGTAAATAAATAAAGTAAAAAATTAAATGAAACCACTCATTTCAATCTTCAAAAAAAAGCAAGAGATACAAGCTCTTTTTCACTTTCACAAAATGAAAACATGCTGTACAATTCCTACGAAAATAGGAAACAATGACAGTCAATGCAGTTTTAAAATGAGATATAGTTTTAAGTTTTCTAAGACATAGACTTCAGAACTTTGTAATTCAAATTTGCACGGAATACTACCTCAGGAGTGAGAAAATAAGAATGTTAGCAATAAAACATGGTTGAGGGATTTTTAAAGAATGCTTACACAAGGAGGTTTGTTCGCTCTTACAGACAATTCACTTAGAATGGCATATTAAGTATGTGCTGGTGCAAGGGACTCAGGAGCAGGAAAGAACTTTTAAAGAAATGATTTCTTTATTTGGAGTGGGGGAAGAGAGGGAGAGAAAAATCCATGTGCGGTTGCCTCTCACATACCACCTACTGTGGAGCTGGCCTACAACCCAGGCATGTGCCCTGACTGGGAATCGAACAGGCAACCCTTTGGTTCGTAGGCCAGTACTCAATCCACTGAGCCACCCCAACCAGGGCATGACATTTTTTTTAATGAAGCAGTATTGTGTCTTAACAAAATTTTATAAAATATGACAGGTGCTTTGCCCTGGCTGGTGTGACTCACTTGGTTGGGCGTCACGCCAAAAACCGAGGGGTCGCCAGTTGGATTCCCTGTCAGGGCACATGCTTGGGTTGCGGGTTTGGGCCCTGGTCAGGGTATGTAAGAGAGCCAGCTGATCAATGTTGGTCTTGTACATCGAAGTTTCTCTCCCCCTCTTTCTCCTTCCCCTCTCTAAAAGAAATAAAATAAACACATTTTAAAAAATTAACAGAAGCTGAAATGATTCTCTCTGAGCAAATATCTATAGTATTTTATTTATAATGGACAAATCTGTTCATGTGATGTTATGAGGTAAGATCTAGCTATCATGCACACACCTCAGAATGCAATGACAGTTTTCGTATTCATGTACCCATTCGGTTACACATTATTTCAGTTAATTTGCTGGCTATGTTTATCTTAAATAGACAGAGCTAATCAATCCATTGTGTTGTGATGTGAATCAGATGTTGTCAGCTACAAACACTGGTTTTCATCTGCTCAATTTCATCACAGAGACAGGGACTTTGCTTTAACCTGAGGCTTAACTTCCAAGAGTTTGCCTTCATTTCACTGCGTGAGAACTTGCAACCCAAGCTGTTCATTGTGTATACGCACCAAGGGATACATTTCTCCTTAGTTATTGTGAGAAATCTACTTAGATGCTTTAAGCTAATGGGGTACCCTATAGACTTTTAATTACAATTCGTTCTCACAGTGCCTTTTCTTTTCTCAATACGTTTAAATAATGAGATGCTGATTTTGACTTTATTAGTGGTGATTACGAATAATCAGTCCCTTCTGAACCACCCGAAAGATGGAGGTGATTCACACATTCAAAAAGTGTGCTGATCTTCCTTTGTTCCTAAACCAATCAAGTGAAGGTGTAGGTTTTCTAACAAATGAGAGAAGATGAAAAATGGCCATGCCTGCCCCCAGCCTGGGGCACCAGCACCGAACAGTGTGTGAGAATCAATTTCCAGGGAAAATGTCCACTTTAGCTAGTGCCGTGAATGACAACTTCTCACCGGAATTGGAGGATAAGGCTGAGGGACTGCAGGTCAGGGAGAACTGATGGGACCATCAATGTTCTTTCTTTATGAGGACTCACACCCTGAAGTGTAAGCTCGAATGACTAATAGCAGGGCCCTTAGGAGCAGAATCTGCAATGAGTGGCTGTAAGAACCTACGGATCTCAGATTCTCCATGCTAAAACAAAGTCAGAGGATCTCGTGAAGCTGGGGTAAAACTTTATTTTACTCCCCCAAGATCACACCTTCATGTCTATTTGTTAGCATAATAGAAGATTTTCTCAGGTCTGGGGCCCCCAGATTGTGTCTTTGGTAACTTGAGAGCTAAGAGGAATACTGAGTTTCATTAAGTTCCAATCAAATATCCATGTATCATTAGGGAAAGCCAAAGAAATATCCAAACAATCAAATTTTGGTGTTAGAATAAAGTTCAGTGAAGCAAACAACCAGAAGTATTATCTTTTTTTTTTTTTTTTTTTTTACTTTTCAGAAAAGCCTGAAATGTAAATCTGGAAACTCAAAGGATCTGGCGTTGGCCAAAATGCAGATTCTACTCTTTCAATTACCTTTGTGTCTTTGGTAATATGAAATGTTATTTTCTTCTCACCATTTCGTGTGTGCCACTCAAAATTGGTTGGACATGTGAATAAATATGCACATTAAGAGGTTCTAGAATCTTTACAACTTCAGTTATCACCTCTAACCAATGATTTTCAAATATTAGCCTTCAGCCTAGTTGCCTGTCTCTTCTGATACTTAGACTTGTTTTCTTTTGCCAACTACATACTGAAGATTGCCAACTGACTGCTCAAAGACATTCAAAAATCAACATTAAAAAAAAACAGAGTCCATACAGCCCTTGCCTCAGACTCCTTTTCATACTTTCTGGTTTACTTCCCTTTTGTCCCTTGACCTTGGTGCTGTGACCAATTCTAGTCCATTCCAAACCCGCCCTACCCTCCTGGTAATCCACTCCCCCTCTCTTGCTTTATTCCTACAGTCACTGCCTGTGATCAGAACTATCTGCAACCTAAAACAAAGAAACAAATAAATAACATCCTTGAAAATTCTCTTTCGATACCTTCAATTCTCTTAAGTATTAAAAACAGACAGAAAACTGAACATCTATAAGATAAAATAAATGCAGATAAATAAATGAGATGAATACAGGATAATGGAAACACTAGGTTATTTTCTTTTCCATATTGAGTGACTGAGTTCAAGAATTGCACTCTCAATTATAAGAGTTAATGGCAAAGACAATATTAGGACATCAATATGGTTTGTTTGTTTGTTTGTTTGTTTGTTTGTTTGTTTGTTTTTTGGTCCTTCCTGGTCTTCAACTTTAGTAATCACATTCCACTGAATTTTTGGAATGAAGTGAGTGAAACACCAGGAATTCTAATTAAAACTCTACATTTTCTGTTTTCAGGGAAATCTAACAAATGATACCTTCAGTGATACGAGCATCAAACTGACTTTTTCAACCTCTGCTCCATGATGAGTCATCAACTTTGGCACTGGATGACTGCCCCCTGGGGGGCCACAATCTGTTTTCTGACCCCTGAATCACCCAGGGTGGGCATCTTTCCACAGACAAACCACATTCACTTGCAGTAGACAACTAGGGGAGTGACGGGACCCAAGACCCTACTCTAAAGATCACAGAAATTTTCTAGTAAGATTCTAGTAAGATTCTAACACACATTCCTAACAGTCAGGGCTACATTTGCTGTGTTAGGGACGAAGGACACTTAGTGTAAGGTACTTCACAGATTGGTCACCACACACAAACGTCATTACCTCGTTTATAACAGGCACCCCTTCCCATCAAACTTGTTTCTACTTTCACTTATGCTATTATTTTCTTGCTGCCTTTATGTGTTTTCTGCATTGGAGGCAACTATATGGATTTTTAATTTCATTATTATAAGGTGATTCTATCCTAAGTTATGTTCTAAGTACATGGGAAATATTTTGAAGAGTGAATCACTTAATAATTATAAGCTTAGGCTAAATAGTTAACTTAATGGAATTTATATGACATATAGTCAGGTGCATTAGAGTTATATTTGGTATTTTTTCTGCTTTAAATATTTCAGAATTAGGTAATTACATACCACATTTGTAGAGACATGAAACTTTTTAACGTTAATGGCTCCTTTTTATAAAGCAACATAAATTGGTTTCTTTGCTGGTGAAGGTCAGTCTGTGAATAAAATAAATGAATTCATAGTGCCTAAAAGAAGCCAAGAAAAATGTTACGCCCCTTGCTTTGGTCTCCAGATTGCCTCCTAGGGTGCCCTCTGAAGCGCTTACCCAGGAGCAGCAGCGTCCCGGTGGTCTAATCAGGAGAGACAACGGGAGCTTTCTGTGGACCAATTGCTGGGCCAGCTGAGGAGGGAGCCACAGAAGTAGCAACACAGGTGGGGGTGTACTCAAGGTAATGTATCCAGTGTTTTCTGAATTCACAATAGTAATACGGAGATTTGGAAGGCCATACAGATCAGGTAATCTGATGGCAGTGATCAGTTGCGAATGTTCAAAAAACACTGGATCTATGTTTTTTGGATGCAAAACATGAGTCTATTTCACCAACCTACCCTCCATATCTTAGATAGAGAGCCAGATATAGAGCATGGAATATATACATTAGTTCATAGGATATTTGCAAAAAATGCAAGGTTTTCAGAAATTTACAATGATCATTTCAATCATGGTTGTTAAATGAAGAAACCATTCACAAGGTCATGTTCTAATAAAAGATCATGGTAATAAAACTTGACAGTATGTCTTATTTGTAGCCTTCAGATGCAGTAAAGAGGGTTTTTGTTTGTTTTGTTTTTGCATTTTTTTAATAGAAGAGATTCTCCATCAACAACTCTTTCTTTTTCTGAAAAGTAATCAGCCTGGATTTCATCAGATGTCAAGGGACATAAAGATTACAAGGATAACAGTTCCTTTTCAAAAGTGAATTCAACCAAAACTTAGTAATTAATTAGAACTCTTATTACAGACGAGCATAAATACAAACCATTTCTTTCCATGACTCTGCAACTGCTCCCACTGATGACCACTGGCATTATTTTACTGATGACCACCGCTCTATCAAGGCTTTCAAAACTACCAAGCTGAATTCCTTTTTTCCTCCCTTACTAATTTTTGACGATTTTTCTTGGTGCCTTTATCATAAATTCAGCTAACTTCAAACACTTTGCTTTCTCTTTGACTATGTATGTCAACAGCATCACTCATATTAAAACTCCTACGCCAATTCTTTTTTCTAGTAACACCGGCACGACATAGGTCATAATAGAGGGGGTGCCACGGAGCAGAAAGTGCCCCCAATTGTGGGTGAGAGACCCTCATTCCAGTTCCAGCCCCAGTTCATGGACATCGCTTTTCTCACGTGTCAAACAAAAGGCTGGGGTCACCGACATTGACACGGCATTCACAGGAGAAGGTTAACTGTAGGACTTTGCCCAATTACTCACCAGCCCAATTACTTTAAGGTGTGAGGTCAATAGATAGAGTATGGCAATAACACACTGCACCTTCAAATCAGAATTTTTATTGTGTAAAGTAGAAAATCTGGAGGATAATGAAATTATCCCATTGTTCTACGGGAAATAACTCTCCCCAGCTGAAGTGCAGGCCACGTAGTTAGACTGAGTTACTCCCTCCTGTTTTCCCACTGTCTGAAAATAACAGAAGTTCCCATATAAGTGCTCCACAGCAGCATCTAGGCATGGGATTGGGTCAACAGTTGATGTGTCAGTAAGTCAGGGTGAATGAACGTCTCTATTCAGTCAGATCTGCCTGGATGGAGGGGGAATCACAGCGCAGAACTATGAAGAAAAATGCATTTCAGCCCATGCCACTGTGACTCCTGATTCTTTACATAATGGGAGTGTATTGTTTGGTCACTGAGTGGCGAAATGTGAAGTACTACATTTTAGTACCACCAAATAAGTACTTACAATATAAATAACATCAATAGCACTTAAGAAGCCGTGCATGGCGCAGTTATAAATCTTAGAAAATGACTCACTTTGAATTTTAAAGATAGTAAAAGAAATGGAGGAAAACTTACTATCAAGTGCCACTTCACAGATTTACGTGATACAAAATATTTTTCATTACAATCAAATACTATTAGCTTCCATGAAGTTAAATGAGTCCATCTCGTATTTGAACCCAGTCTGAATTGTTCTTTGGCAATTTGCTCTGAAGGGAAGCAAACTTGATATTATTTGTTGGTGAACCAACACAAAAAGAGCTTTGCAGGATGGAATTCAGTTGAAAGGCTGGTTGAAATGCAGAGAGTCCTATAAAAATAGAGGTGATTTTAGTTCTTGAAACGCTATACCTGATTAGGGATTATTGTCTGTTATGGCTGAAGAACGATGGCCCCATGATCACACCAAGTAATCATCAGGCTGAACAGAGGTGACTGGGAAGTTTGGAATCAACTCACAAGTTCTTTCTCACCTTTGAATTGCAAAGTAGTCTATCTAGGCTTAAAAGCTGCCAGCAGTGAAATGGAAAACTTACAGAAACATGCCAATTTTTGTTGCCTATCAGCATGCAAATATTTCATGAGAAAAGAACACAATAATGGATGGCATGGGTGGAATAATATGTTATGTTACGATAGCACAAAGATAAATGCGGCAGCAGAATACATGGTCACAGGTCTATAATTTGTACACATACGTATACGCTATTCTGCTTCATTTCTACTCCAGTTAGAAAAGTAGAAAAGTATTCCTGTATAAATCTACAGGAATTTATGTACAGCCCAATTTTCTCTGAAGGAAAGGGATAGCAAATGTTTAGAGACATTAACCAAATCATTACATAAGCACATAAGTTATATACGTCAGGCAGCATAAGGCATGGTTTTAATTATTACGCAATTTACTTTGAGTCAATTGTTAAATTGCTTTATGTAGCTAACTGAATCCTTAGCCAGAATCTATTAAAAATCATTCATATTTAGTTGAAAAATGTTTATTCAACATTTACTGTGTGTTAAACTGTTTTATGCAGTGAGGCTGTATCAGTTCAGAACAAAACAAAATAAAACAAAAATTTTTGGCCTGATGGAATTAACCTTTCACTGGAGGGAGACACATAATGAATATGGATACATATCTTCTTTATCTCTAATCAGCATCAATGTAGATATAGGCAAACAATATAGATAGTGGCAAACACTATGGAAAACACAAAGCAGAGAATCATGTAAGGAACGTCAGGCAATGAAAATGTAAAATAAGGTCCATTTCACAAAGCTATATGCAAAAAGTTACCATGTTGAGATCCCATGAGCTGTACCTCATGAACTAATCCCCACATACATACATCAGATGCTTAGAGATCTTTTTAAAATAAATAGTTCCTTTTTAGGAGAGCAAATCTGCAGAAGAGTTTGACAAGTGTTAAAATGACAATGGCGCTCATCAGCACTGTCTTATGGTTCATTTGTCATTATCAAATTTGGTGATTTTGATTTCTCTGAGTTAAAACATTTCAGACACGACTAGTGGAGTCAAAAAGACCAGAATGAGAATCTTACTTGTCCTATCTTCTAGCTTAGGTCTTTGGTTTGAAACAGTTAATATTTATTTTAGTACATTAATTTCATATTTCCTTGGTTTTGTGAACAAGCCAGGGGCTGAATCACTGCCTGGTAACCCGCTGCTTCCCCATCAAAGGCTGGCAGAAGCGAAAGGGCAACGTGATGTCAGCAACCTCTTTGTCTGAGGAATCCACAGGAGAGTGGTATGCAAATAAACAGATAAGTGCCAGAGTTTGGTGGGGGAGAATGGAAACAATAAATTATGCTCATTAAAAGGCTCACAGCACTGAGGCGGAAATGAGGCTCCCACTGACGTCTGCCATTGTTCCCTCTTCAAATCTCTCTAGTGTATAATCTCTCCCTGTGGCCATAATCTAAGATGTTTGTCTTCAAGGATGGCACTGAGCCCTAAAATCATGCCACTTGAAGGAAATAAGAAAAATATAATCTTTGATTTGCAGCCCAATTATAGATTCAAGTATTTCTGTGAAATGGGCAATGTCTGTACTAGAATACCGATAATGAGCATAAATGGTAAAGTTTTTTTCTTCTATGAGGATACGCAAAGGCAGATGAGAAAAGAGAAGGGTCTCCGAGGCCACAAAGGAGGACGCAGATTGGACCCCGGCTGCGAGCACTGGAAAACACCTTCCACAGCTGTACTTTTGGATCCATTTCTACCCAGAAGCCTCTCAAAGTTTGGACTCTGATTCCAAATGCCTTGAGTTTTTTCAAACTATTCTTTGCCTTCTGATTGGCAGAATTTTGTTACATTGAAAGACTTTAAAAGCATCTTGAAGGGGGGGAATCATCTTTATTAACTATTAATATCATGCTTAACATCCAACATTTGATTAAGTGCAACTTTGTGAATGTATAATGATATCTAATTTTCTATAATGTCTTCAATTACTTAATATGCTACTTGTATATGAATTGGTTGTTTATACAATCATTGATTAAGTTTGACATGGACACACGCACAGAAATATGCAAATGCTTGAAGTAACTATTTTATAAAGACAGGTAATTCAATAATAATTAAGAATATGAAAGACAAATTTAGCATATCTAGAGATAAAAAGATTATTTCAGCAGAGAACACACGTATATAAGACACTTCAAGTAAGTTGAAAGTGATTCATTAAAATCTAGTTCTTATTACTCTTAAGTAACATAAAATTAGAACAAAACCAATTAGAAAAAGATCATATCTTAATGGATCTACATAAACCATTTTGAAACAGAAAAACATATTGTCCTCTTCTTTAAGGCTTGAATACCCTAGAAAGATGCATGTTAAAAACTACAACATAGCAATGAATTCAAGCATTATCCATTCATATAATAACTAAATATCTATGGCTACCACAATAAGAGTGGACTGAGATAGGTATCTTAACTAGAATGAAATATTAAATATCAAGTAAACAGATCAAATATAATTTTTGAATATATAATTGTTTTGTTAAGAAGTAAAGACACACAGCATGTATTGTTAACTGTTGATTGTAGTCTATTACATATGCCTATAATTTCACTGAAACGTATCATTTTAGGTGTCACTTGTAAATTTTTTAATACAAAGCATTACTTTCCCAGAAGGCAGTCAGATAAGACTACTGGATCTTAGATCTGTGCTGATTTCATTGGTATTTATCAGAGGAGGAAGCTTAGAAAGTAGAAATATCATAGCACAGAGGAGCCACTTAGTACATGACTGAACATTCTATAATTGCAGAGTTTAAAGGATTGTAAGTCTTGATGTGTGAAACGAGCTAAAGAGGCTTTGCTCCAACGAATAACCCCTGAATCCCCATCGGGGTCGTTCACTGCCATGAAACACTCATCTCTGTTTTACAGGGTGATGTGACTGATAAGAATCCATGACCTTTCGTGTTTCCTGTCTTTCTCCCACATCAAAAATGTTGTACTTTGAAATGTCGTGGAAGATGTAAGAACTTAGTCTTCGATCTGTCGTATGAGTTGACAGATTCATTGCTAATAAAGCATTGGTAGCTTTTAGTATGTGCAAGAATCCCATTAATATCTATCACTTTGATTAAATAAAGAAGAGACCCAAAACTTGAAAGTGGGGAGGGGGTAGATGGGGACTGAGTGAAAGAAGGGGAAGGGATTACACAAAGAACATATATGAAGGGCTCATGGACATGGACAACAGTGACTGACTATGGAAGTGGGGGGCAGGTTTGGTGGAGGGAGTGAAGGGGGAAAAAGTGGGACAACTGTAATAGTGTAATCAATAAAATATTTAAAATATTAAAAAAGGAATACAAAACTACATTTTATTTTATTTTAAAGATTTTATTTATTTTTAGAGAGAGGGGAAGGGAAGGAGAAAGAGAGGGAGAGAAACATTAATGTGTGGTTGCCTCTCATGTGCCCCCTACTGGGGATCAGGCCCGCAACACAGGCGTGTGCCCTGACTGGGAACTGAACTGGTGACCCTTTGGTTCTCAGGCCAGCATTCAATCCACTGCGCTACACCAGCCAGGGGTACATTTTATTTTAGAGATGAGGTTTTATGAATTTTCTGCTTAGATTACATATTTTAAGGTTTTGTTTGAAGTATTAGTCATATATCAGAAGTTGCTCATTTTATCAGAAAAACTGAAAATACAGATATTAACCCTTTGAGCCTATTTTAACATATGCTCAGGGGTGGCTAATTGGCTACCAATAGCACATCAACTTTGTTCACTTATTTTGGAAAACAATAAATAAGTTTCTCTTGGTGCATGGCAGAGCAAGTCCCCAGGACAGATTCTGATGATCAAAATAACTTGTTCAATTTCTATTATGTGAGAAAGAAGATAAGTAACTATTCAGACAATGAGTTTGTTCTATAAAGCAGTTCCATTTTGTTTGAGATTTCTTCTGAGATTACTACAGTTCTTGAAACTAATGTAAATTAAGCAGTATAAATTAATAGCATTCTGGATTTAATTTAAAAAGAAGCAAAATAAGTAAACAAAATGGAAACAGACTCA